>BMAW01087326.1:256680-358794 GCA_019974015.1 Nephila pilipes
TTTTTATATTATTGGCATTTTAAATGACTTTTTAAGAGCTTGAAAATCTGTTTCTGAAATTGAAAATGATCCAAGATTGAAACTGAAAAGTAAATTTGGAGTAAGATACATTACTTTTTCTTAAATGTACGCATGAAATGCTAAGATAAAGAATAAGAAAGGATAACAAAAAGCCATGAAAACGTTGCCTAAGTTCTATTTGACACTACAAGTTAAAAACGGGAAGTCATTCGGGCTTATCGATATCTTTATTTGGAAAGTAAACAATACATGTAAGAATTTTTAGAAACTTATTTCCCAGTAAATGGATAAGTCATGACATGCTGCTTTAAAATTTTCGTAAAATGATTTACGAGTATTTACATTAACGTATCTGCATCTATTCTTGTCAATTTAATGATACATAAACACACAGGGGTTAACATAGCATACATGAGGGTTTCAAATATAAGTACGGTCTAACTGAAAAATAAAACAATAGGTAATAAGACCGGCTGATCCAGTGAACTCCATTAGTGACCGTTCGTAATGCACACACAAATGGAATTATGGTAAGTTCTCTCGTCAATTGTTAGTAGCAGATTGTTTAAATGTGTGTTCTCTCTTATTAAAGATATTGAAGAACGAAAGCAGTTATATGTCAGTGTTCCATATTCAGGTCAATTAAAAGAATCTGTTAGAACAATATCGAAGACAAAAAGTTTTGAAATTTACATAAAAATTCAACGTTATGAAACTTACAAATATACTTTCCCCATTATTTCGAAGAGATCAAAATTGGATCTCCGAAATAACGTGAGGCCCCATAAAAATAATTAAATTACCATTTTTTTTAAAAATTTAAAGAATTTAACAGAAAAATCAAAGGAATGAAAAAATTGCCTTAAAAGTAATGACGTTATAAGATACCTTGAAATACTATTTTTATTTGAAGTCTTGTTTTCGAATAATGTAGAATTAAATACAATTTTAACTCTCTATCAATTACTATTTTTAATTTACAAAATGTTGCATGTAGTTCATTTTCAGCAATCAGTTAAAAATATGGGATTGAAAGAGCATTTTAAGATAACTAAGAATATAAAAGAACATAAAAACAAAATTTCAACGTAGTTAATACTTAGACAAGCTCATTTAAATTATAAATTTAACAATTCACCTTCTTTATTATTTCTTAGACCTTTCTAGAAACTATTTTTGAACAAAATATAATTATAATGACATAGAATATGAGTTTTTAAAAACTTTCAAATAATTTTTGTCTTTTGCATACTTGGATAATAAACTATTTTGCCTTATCGTTATCAGTAACATATATGTTTGAGGCATTCTTTCAAGTATCGTAATTTCCCCAAATGGATCAATGATTGGTTAAAAACATATATACATACATGCAAACACGCACGCACGTACGTATACATGCATTATAAAAATATTGAAGAACTAATATACCACAGTCACCTAAAAATATAAATGGTAAAAACGGTGAATTAAATTTTCTTTTAATTCAATTTTTGTATTTAAAAAATATTCTATAAAATTTTTAATCACGGTTTTTCTTACTATTTAAGTTTTCACAGTGATCATATAGCATACTTGCTTTTCTGCAACATAAAGCTCCTTTTTAATGCACAATTTAACTAAGCATAAATTGAAATTAATAAAATGTTTGGAACGTAAAAACAGTTTTGAAATGTTTTTAAAAAAAATTGAAAGCTGTGAAAAAAAAAAAAACAACTGAAATTCAAGGGGGGGGGAAGGGGGGGAATTGAAATTCAAGAAAAAGGTAAATATGATTTTAAAAATTCCAAACGAAAGTTATTTTAAGTATATTAGGTCTCAAAAATTTTCAAATTAATGGAATCGGATGCGATGCCTTCAATGTGATAATTAAATATATAACTTCAAAGACTAAATAAATCTTAGTAAGAGAGTAATGCTCTGAAAATAACGTGGCAAATAAAACTCAAAAAATAATACAAATCAAAGTTTTTTGTTTGTTTTAACTCCCATAAATACTTATTTTGTTAAATTATTGTTTCTTAACATATTTAGTCACATGATAGTTATGAATATTTGGTAAGAAGTATAGAGCAGGAATCGAGAAACATAGAATAATATAAATGCTAACAACCAAAGACTCATACGTATTTGTATATACTGTTCGTAACATATCTAATAGAATTTGATTTTAATGTTATGCAAATATAGAAAATTTAACACATGTTAAAGAATAAAATTTTAAATAATTTATTCGTTTCCGTCCTCGAATTTAGAAATAAATTCTTTTGATTATTTTATATAATAAGTGTTTTGAGATCATTATAATTTTAATAAAGAAGCTGTAAATTAAAAAAAAATATTTCATTTTGAAAGTGGGATATTTCAAGAAAAAATAATAATGATGCTAACTATTAAGCCAATGTTTCATATTTTCATTGATTCTCTTAAAATTAACGTGTCTTGTATCGGTAGTGTAAAATTAATATTATTACTTACTGTGGTCTTCTATTAATCTAGAGCAGTAGCAGTTAATTGTTCGAATTACATTAATTACGGATTTGGAATAGTGTTATAAATAGGTAACCTCAAGCCTTTTTTTGACATTAACAGCATTTATTCATATTTTTAATTTAATGACACTTATCTAAATCATCATTTGTAATTTGGGCATAAATATTTTTATTTTTGCGATAAAATGTATTTTTACGTAGAATTTCGGGTATTGTACAAAATAGGCATCACATATTTTATGAATTTTTACATTTAATGATTTACTGCTACTTTAAACTACTATCATCTTCTCTCTCTCACACATACACACACACACGCCTACAAAATATTTCTTCTTAATTTTACTTTTCAAGGAATCATTTAAAATGGATTTTTAATTACCTTTGATCTGTCAAATTATTTATTAATAACGTCAATTATATAATCACGATAAAAAATGAAACTGTAGATATAAAAAATACGTCTTTGCATACTAAAAAATAATTTTATCATCAGGTTTGGGATTCCATTGAAATACAATTCCATAATGTTTTAGAACATAAAAAGTTGCAGTAAAAACATAAAAATAAACTAAACCTAGAAATATATAGCAGATACAAAATGTCGCCCACCCTCTTTTTCAGCTTCAGTATAAACCAACACCCTTCTTTTGGAACCTGGGGACTCCCTGAAGTTTTAATTAGGGTGTGGTTCTTTGTATATGTCTCTTTAGGCATTCAACGCAAAGATTAAAAAATAAATGAAAAAGCCGAAATCAGGTAATTAAATGGAATCATGGAAAGTAGCATGTTTTAACTGCGATAACCCATTTTTCGAACTTTTTCAACTCGGTATCAGATTTCAGAAGCTACAGTTAATAACTTAATGTAAAATTTAGCTTTCTCCATCGTTTAATAACTTTGCGTAACCTTATTGATTAAAGATCTATAAGAAAAGATACTTCCTCAACTTGATTAACTGAGATGAGGAATACATTAAAACATTTTAAGTTTCTTAAAAAAGAATGCAATTAATATGAAAATTATGGCGTTTTCAGAAAAAATATTTTTCTTTAATTTATACATTAAAGAATTTAATCAGGATCTTTGTAATGTCTGTGTCGTTGGGTTGCTATGAAATTCATTTTTTCTTCATCCAAATAAAAAAATTTTATGGAGAAACGCACTTTTCTACTATTCTACAAAGTAAATTAAAAGAATTTACAATTAACTTCTCATTTCCTCATGAGTAATTTTTTTTCTGATTTCCAAACAGTCATAAGTAATTTTTTTTCTGATTAAAACAATATAAATGGGAAATTAATGTTCACCTCTCTTAAAGATTTTATCTTTAAAAGGAAGTAACATAAAATTATTAAGTATTTTTCTAGAATTATCTTTTAAAAATATTCTTTCTTGTTGTAAACCTTACTTCACCATGAATATAGTTTTGTGTCTCTACCTTAAAAACTTTTATTTTCAGCACAATAGCAAATATAAAACTTGTAATCATGTGCTATAACATATAGGAATCTATGTAGTGAAACATATATTTTATGATTCACTGAATTTTAATAAAAGACCTTATTTTTTTTCAATTGCTGCTTTTTAGAAAACTCATAGAATCTTCTAAAATTTGGATAAAATAAGTGCTAAATGAGTATTTTACAGTACTTATAGTACTGTATTGGTAACAAATGTATAATTTAGCTATCATTTTGAAGTCCTTGATGTTGAATTTGTAAACAGGTTTTCTTTAACACTTTGGCACAATTTATCTGAAAACTCATTGTGTCTCAGCTCTAAATCCAAAATAAAAACGGACTACATTTGAAAAGTACACCTAAAAGACAATTAAAATGGTTATAAACTTTAATGATGTTTTTAATGACGAAAGATAGGAAAAAGTCTTACACATATGGATAGAGTATAAAAAGTCGACGCCAAATTCCCCACTAAACTTTAATATTTTATTGTAGAACGGATGGAAGCAATCTTGCGGATTTTACGGATATAACAGCGGGTTATTCAAGCTTCTGGCTCAACCTTGTAACAAACTGAACACAATTCGACTTTCTCATCCGAAACTAACGTTTATGTATTGCGTCATACCATCAAAAAGCGGTAATGACAAAGGTAAACTGAACGCAACTAATGGTCAGGTAAGAAATGATCTAAACCAAGGACAAACATAACATCTACATTGCATGAATGCTAATCTCTTAGTAGTGATTTTTTTCCCCTCAGAAAGACTGTCATTATAAAAAAAAATTATACAGTTTGTTCGAAATATTAAGAGCTACGACCTTGAACACCTTCTCTGATCTAAGAAGTGATAAAAAAAGCTATTGTATTAAGAATTTTTCTTCATGATAATGCAGGTAATAACGGTACAGCCCAGTAAGTTACTGGGTATTTACTCTTGGATTTACGACTACATGTGGACTGCAACTGTTTCGAAATCATCCTTAATGAAAAATTATATCCATACAATTCTATCACAGTTTGTTACATAAATGAGATAGTAACATGCTATTATATTAATCTAGTCATTTATTATATTCTGAGCTATTAATAAGAACACGAAACAAAGATTTTTGGATGGAAAAATTGCTTATTTTAAATAACGATATTTATATCAAAAACAGAAATTCCACATATTTTTCTAAAAACATTTGTTGCGCATTAATGAATAAATGGTATTTAGAATAAACTTTCTTTAAAAATATTCTCATACATAAATTAACATCTTAATCATAAAATACCCAATTTCCCAATCAAGCAGTTTACACATTAAACTGTTATATCATAACTATCTCAAATATCCATTTTTCCATGTATATTTTACCGAATTTCTCAACAATGTGCTTTTTTTTATTTCGAAATTATTTAAAATATTTTTCTACATGTATATTGATTTTTTTCACAAGCTTAAACTTGTTAATAATAAAATATTAATTCACTCTATTTTTATAAAGGGTAAAATATATTATTTATTTCTCTTTTATGAAATTAGTGTTTTCCCTTGGTTATAAATATATACGTTTTGCTCAGAGAATGAAATATTTGATTTGATACCCAATCACAGTGGTCAAAAGTGTACTGAGTAAAGATGTCTTTTCAATAAGTATTCTTCAAAGAAAAGAAATTAAGGTAGTGAGATAATTTTTGTGCAGTTTTCTGTGCACAATTATCATGCGAAACTAAGAAATAGGAAGAACAAATTTCCTACATTGGTAATGACGCTTGCACAAAGCATTTTCGTATCTGAGCACATAACTGGGACTACTCAATACAAAGCGACAAACCAATATTTATTTTGAAAAACTTTTAGCTGGTTTTTATTTATTATTTATTTTAAACAATTTTTCTTAATAAAAACTGATTTGCTCCCATAACACATTAATAAAGAAAAATAAGTTTCTCTCCGCCTTTTATCTTGTAAGTCTTCTTACCGTTTGTGAGTTAATTCAGTGACCATACAACTGCAAATTATGAAAATGAATTTTTAAAATAATTTTTAAAAATACTTTTTTTTTTCAAATATATATTGGATTCTTGACTGCTACCATCCAGAAAAAATTTAGAAATTCTAAATCATAGTTAAACAAAAAGTAATAAAATTATAAAAATAATTAAAAAATAAAGCGGAAATTTTCTTTAGGTGCATGACACTTATTCACAGTAGTTAGAAAATTTACAAGTTGCATTTTCAGGGAATTTTACTTTAATAATGTCTATATTCAGCACACAGATTAAATGAATCGCAGATAAAAGAAGAATTGAATAAAAGGAACATTATTTCTTAACAAGGATAACTTTTTTGCTATAATACCGCTGTGACGTTGGGCTGCATAGCGAATTTCCTTCCACTAACCTTTGGGAATTCATATATTCGAATTGCTTAAGATGAAATATCTTCCAATTAAGCAAAACGTTACTTAAACTGATTAAATTGAAATTATGAAATGTAGGAACATATTGGAGTTATTACTTTATGAATAGCGATGAAATAAATAATGTTTAGTTAGAAAATTGAAAAGTTGATAGCAAAACTAAGATACAGTATCCCTTTGTATTTAATATAGCAATCGATCAGAGGAATCAAAAAAAAAAAAAAAAAAGGTCGAAAGAGGGTTAAAGAATTGAATCCTCAATTCCAATTAATCTACTCCCTCGAACTCATGTGAGTCTGAAAGAGTTGATTTAAAATGATATTCTGAACGTTAGTTCAAACCGTTTAGGGAATTTAATTAAAGAGAAAAGAATATTGACTTTTGAACGTTAAATATTCAACAAAGTGAATAATAAATTGATTAAAATTATAATTTAAATAGACTTTCCTTTCTATTGATAGTGTACTTTCTCGATTAACTAGTCAAGCTAGTGAACCAATTAAAAACTAGCAGAAGTACTCAGTGATTCTTAAGAAATAAGAAAAAACTATAATCCATTGGACTGAATTTCTTATAAATCAGCAGAAGTTAATTATTGAAAACCGGACACCAAACACATACGTTAACTCCAACTCTCGCTTCCCTTCCTTCAAACTGTAGATAGTATAATTCTTCCAAGCCACAATGAAATAAGAAACAATTAGTCTCAAGGAATAGCAAAATGTCTCATCACAGTAATAGAAAGGAAAAAATATCCTTGATTAAAAATAATTATATACTTTCAATTTTAGTCCTAGATGGTAAATTTAGAACAGCCTATTTTTTTATACATATTAGGTCCAAAGAAGATATTCATTCAGCTCAAATGGACTTGAATCAGAATACATTGGAGTTTTCCTCAGAAATGCAATTTTCTTTTAAATACAGTGTAGCAAAAACAATTTTTCTTTCAATGTAATCTAACTCACTTTATCGTCAAATTGCCTATTAGAACGTGTTAACTAAGGCATAAGTAACTTCACACAAACAAATAGAAAGTCACTTGAAAGCCTCCTTTCCATGAAAAGTCTTACAAAAAAAAATTCAATCGTGACTAAAGTGCCGGAAAAAGCTACTCGTGACACGACCTTATTTATTTCAGCTACTGAATGAAAAAGAAGTTAAAATTAAAGCTGGACTTCGTGCATAGTTTCGCCTACTTATTGTAAACTTAAAGAAGAACAGCTGATTTGAGGCGTGTAGTAAGCACAAAAGTTACATACAAAATACCCTGCCAAAAGTTCAGCGAGCAGGAACTATTTCTGATTTAAAAAAAATGATAATATTCTATTGACGGAAATAAAAAAAAGGTGTTATTTTTGTTAAAAACTTTTGTGTAATTATAGATGCATAATTAGTATTTTCAAATCGAGTTAGTCACGATTTGTTTTTTTCAGCGAATGGTAATTAATTTTAATTAAAAAATCCCAGCATACACCTGCTACCACAAACGACGTATAAGCAAATATTAAAAATGCTGCACGAAACACCGGAAGAATAAGAAAAAAAAATGCAAATTGATTTCTGAATCTAATTGACATATGTAATTTTGGTATAATGATTCAGAATTTAAAGTAAAAAAAAAGTTGCTTTTTGAGGAATATAAGAGATTCCAATATACACATTCGCTAATTCTCACTGCATTGAAATATTATTTTACTAGGATCAAGCAATAATACAAAAATTCTCTACCATTTCACTAATATCCTGTTGACCCTGTTACAAATAAACGATGATTCAAGAAAACAAAAATAATAGGTTCATATTCACAAGATAACTTATAAAGCTAACTGTTTATTTTCGATTCTAAGTTTCTTGACAGAGTTAGAAAGCACTGCTTTATAATAAGTATTTACGAGACACGGATTAAAAATTAACTTTAAAAATTTATGTCATTTAAAAAATTTAATACTTCAGCAGTGGGTGAAAATAAGTGGAACTGGGTACAAAAATTCTAAATATAGCAATTTTAATTAAAAAGGAAAAACACTTTTTAAAAGGATGGTGTGGCAGCCTTCTTTGAGCCGTTTGCCACCTTTTCATCATATTATGAGGTGGCACTATCCGCTTGTCTCTTCTCATATTATCATGAGGCGGCACATTAGAACGACTAATTTCTGCACACACGCAGTTATGCAAAATGCGAGTATGTTCTGCGTACGCACCTGAAGTATTAGTATTTAAACCAAACAATTCAGCTTAATTCCTTCCTGGACTTTTCCGAATTATTTTTTCTCCATCAACGTCTGAGACCAGCTAAGTTCCTACTGGATAAGAAGAGAATACTTCGTACTAGATTTGTCGTTTTCTGGATGCTCAGTTCTTGCTTGTAATGATGGCTACGACGTTGCTAGTCATTTGTTCTTTGGCTCTATATTTCATTCTGCCATGATAAGTTTATGATAAAAACTGCATTCCTTTCAGTTATCCATTAACTATTAATTTCATTAATACTTGATCAACTTCATGTATGATATTTTTTCTATTTGAACGAGTGAAATTTTTTACAATCAATGAGAAATAAATGATGTTTAAAAATTTTAAACTATCCTGAATCATTTGAAACCTAATGATCTGAACCAGTTGAAGTGTGGTATATGTTTACACCTCTAAATAACCCTTCAATAAAAATTACAATATCTATATTTTAAATTAAAATATGCAGTGCAAAAAATTTATTTTTTGATAATATGACCTGTTGTGTATAATGATTCGAAGATTTTAATTCATCTCTGCAATTTTAAATCACTATACACTGAAAAATAAAATATTTTATAGATACAAGTTATATTTAGTTTATAACATGAATATATGAAATTATACCAACAACAAATCATAACAAGATAAGTAAGGTTATTCCTAAAGAAATACAAACGCGCAAAATTCAATTTATAAATTGTATTTAATTCTTAAAAATATGTCGAAATTTCAATGTTTCAGCACCATATCAAAATGCGTTTTTATGCAACATATTAATATTTTATTTGCTTTTATAAAGCATAAAAACAAAACAAATACTTATAAATTTAGAAAATCTAAATTTACATAGCCAAGAATAGAAAAAAAAAAAATCTGATAACTTTGCATAAATTACTCCTTTTAATATTACTGGACAATGAAATACACATAATTCGAGATAAAAACCAACATTTTTAAAAACAACGTTTTTACATGGTTTCAAACTTTATTAAAGAAAATTATTAAAATATTAGTTAAAACTGGTCGCAAATATCTAAATATTGCATTGTTAGGCAAGTAAGAGCGGTTTTCAAAGTTTCAGAGCTCTAGCTTGGTGGGAAGTTGGTTAAATTAACAATAGAAAATTTGATGACACACTGATGCACACACAGGCAGACACACACCAAGTTAAATACATAAAAACGTTAAAACTAACTAAAACTAATTAATTCATCCGGTAAATTAAATAGTCGGAACGCAGTTTAACCCAACCACCCTTGGCGACAAGAATTATTTGGAGATATTTTGCCAAATGTGGCTACCCTGGTCCGTTTTACGGACTTAACGTTCAGACTAAAAAAATCCCCAAGTTTGGTGCCAATTTTTGTAATCGAGCCAAGTGGTTGGGCTTAGCTGCATTATTAAGGAAAATATCAGTTAAAACTTGTCGCAAATGTCTAAATATTGCATTGTTAGGCGAGTAAGAACGATTCCCAAAGTTTCAGAGCTTGATGGGAAATTGGATAAATTAACAATCGAAAATTTGATGACACACACCAAGTGAAATACATAAAAACGTTTTAAAAATGTTCCAGGTTGTTTATCTAAAACGTGATGTCAATGCAATATTCGCTGAGAATAAAAGTATAATAGAAAAATAAAATTTGAGTGACATTTGATTAGAAATTCTTTCAAATCACACAGATCAATCAGAAAAATTATAGTTTAATTTTACTTTTAATGTTAGTATGAATAGAGTCAAACAGTCAGAGCAATGTGAATACTTATAGTATTGAAATGATAGTCTATTTCCCTCTAGTTACACTATGAGAGATACTGTGTGCGATGACAAAGACTCATGAACTGAAATATATTTATCAAGTAGGAAGCTATCAATGTTCTATGAATATTTATTTTTGATTCAAGGCAGCTTAAATTACTTATCTTCACATGAAATCTTTAATGCATGTAATAACGAATGAAAAAAACATTCACATGGAAGGACATCCTCGTTTGCAATTTGTATCCGTTTTGTCTCGCATCCTAAGGAAAACTAAAAATTTTCAATAAGACAAAGCTAACAAAACTTCACAAAGAATCGCAAAGCTTCTGTGTGGCTCTGTTCATCTTTAGAAATTCATAAGATTCCCAAAGATATTCTGGAATTTTTTTCGATTCACTCAATGGGTCTACTAAAGAATAAGTCACATATAAAGAGAACATGGCTTAAACATGAAATCGCACTTAATAATATTTCTTTAAAATGTCATTCGAAATTTTTTTCAAACTCATTAAATGATAAAGAAAAACAGAAAGATATATAAACAATTTAACATTTTCAAATTTTCAGAGTTTGTCCGTTCAAGCAAATCCCTAGTAGCTGTGCGTACTCGTATATAATGGTTAGAACTTAGATTATATAGTGCTATTTCTGACTTTTTAACGTATTTTAAGGTAATATATCACCATTTAAACCGTTTATCAGACTATTTAAAATCAGAAAACTTAGTTTGAATAAGTTCACTAAGATTGAGTGGTATGAAAGAGCCATACTAATTTTCTGTGATTTACTGGAGGCTACCAAAAAGACTATTCATTATATACTATTCACATTTTATTAATTATTAATTAAATATTATTACAATCTCTAATAGTAAATAATAAAATTAATGCTTTGGGACAACATCTCACTGATTTAAATTATTTGGTTCAATTTCTTTTGCAGCAAAATACAACGATTCTAAATTTTTTCAATAAAGCGATTCATATTTATGACTGAAATATTTATTCCCAATTAAGTGTTTACTCAAAGATGCTTGCGTTCCAACATTTAAAAACTAATTACAATTGTTTTTATCAATACACAAGGCCAGATATTTAAACAAATTGCCTTCATTAAATTCATTTTAGTAATTCTAAATGTTTTTAATATTTATGAGTTCAGCTTATTTCAAAATTGCTTTTCTTTTTGTCTAAATGCCTGTATAAACCCAGGAAAATAATCGTTGGGTCTTTAAAAATATAAAAATTTTGAGGGGGGGAAAAACGCCATTTCTTTTTCTCATACATAAAATCGAAAACTCATTTAGTATTAAGTTCAGCAAACGAAATATGGAATACATTTTTATCAGAAAAATAAATTAATTTCGGTAGAAATAAGTATAGATTAATAAAGAACACTACTTTCTATAAGATAACGAAGTCAAAGCTCAATATAATGCTGATATGATTTTATATCTGAAAACGTGTCCTGATTTAAATTCCTATTATTTAACATAAGGCAAAAACAGCCATCAGCAAAGTAAAACTTCGTACTGAATATATCTAGCTAAATGCTTTGGAATGGAAAAATAATAGAAGAATATCAAATTGACATTATATTCTATATACAAACACAGTTATGAGCCTTGCATTGAATTACTAAAAAGTTTCTTTCAGTTATAAAAAATATCGTAATTACCTGACTAAAGCTATTTGTAATAAAATCAACCTAAATGAAATAAACAAAAATGTTGACAAAAAGAAATTGCGATGTGGGGCACCAAAGAGTTGATGAAATTTTACAACGACACAGGTTACAGTTCGTTTGTCTCTGATTTATATAAGCAATTTTTATTTTTCCTAAATACAAATAAAGCCCACACCAACTTTAATAATATGAAATCAAAGAATGGCATTTGTGAAGCAGAAATCATTATGTAGGAAAAAACTTTGTTTACGCATCAAATACAAAACAATACATCTAATTTTAAATGAATCAAATTCAACCGCATTCTCTTATTTGTAACAAGCATCCTGTAGTTATTTAATTTAAAGTTTAGTTTTTTACCCAGGCTAATAGACTTTTTGATTAAATGAAGTAGCATTTTTAACAGACAAAAAAAGGTCCATTCTGTCTAAATACCCTTATCTGTGCACTAAAATCTGGTAAACGATATTCTACAAAACTTACTAGGTACTAATCAGGATACTGCCTACAAATACCTTGCTAAAATACCACCAAAAGAATTTAGAATTTAAATACAGTTTCCTTCAATGAGAGGGACTAGAATTGTCAATAAACTTCATTGTAAAAAAAAATTTAACGATTTAAAAACGCTGTATCAACGTGTTCTGCTTGTCAAAAAGCAAAAATAATTTAATTTATGAGATTTTCTTTCTTGACTATTGTGTGCTAAATATGTTTACTCTATAATTATACTTTACTTTAATACGTTACAATTGCAATATCAGTTAATTTCAAGCAAATCTGTGGCCAGTTCTGTACCTGTGGTTATCAAAAAGTACAGAACTTTTAAGAATATCGAGTTACTGTTCACAGGAATTTTCACTATACAAAGACATTAAATGTACAAACTGATTTAATTAGGTTCCAAGTTAAAGTTATCATTTGTAATTGACCAAAAACAGTAAGATTTATCTGTTTTTAAGAATTCGTCAGGCTATCACAGAATTTTTATATTAGCTTCGTATGACATATATATAGTATGCACAGTGTACTACAACGAAATCCTTGGAGAATAATAAACAGAAGAGAATTGAATGCATCGTTTGTTAGAGATTTCTATCAATTTATTTTTAATATATTATAATGATTATCCAATCTTGATCAATTTTCTTATTTTAACTGAGAAAAGTATTATTACAAATGTTTTTCATCCAAATTACAACTTTCTTTAATTTCTTTGAGTTATTTGATATGAATGTAAAAAAAAAAAAAAAAAAAAAAAAATAAACTGAATCTAAGTCGAAATTACCGGGGTTAAGATGAAACAAAAATAAAAACGTAAGCGTTCATCTTCGGGTTTTTTTTTTTTTTGTTGTTGTTGTTGCAATAGTAATTGCTCGTAGTTTATGGGATGACATGAAATGAACTATATTTTTTCTTCTGAAACAACATCAACTTAAAAACAAAAAAAGAAGGTGAATTAATACTATTTTGAAAAGAGTTTTCACCCTCTCTCATTGGTTGACCCGACCAAAACAAAAGATTACATCGTTGGGCGTCATTTCTTAAGGGGAAAAAAAAGCACCGAGACGCGTGACTCAGTACTTTCCGCCTCCACCTATTCACAAAACCACCTGATGGGGAAAAACAGGCGCCACGCGACTGACACGCGTTTTTTATTCTTATAAATGAACCCCACAGATTTTCAAAAGAGTTTTTAAAATAAATCCTGAAAAATGTCCAGTCACGAAGAGGACTTTTATTCTGACTCTAGGAATAATGAAAATATCTTGGATAACTAGTTATTACACATCCATTTACGCGCGCTTTGATTGAAGTGGGACAAAATCTCCCTTTTGAAACCAACGGTTTGTGGGTGGATGTCATCCTATTTCGTTAATGATTGGTTTCGTTGCCCAAAATTTTCTTTGATTCGTGATGATTAATGATGAAAAATATTACAAATAATCATTTATGAGTTTCAATCGGATTTATCAAAATATTTTAAGTGCCATATAATAAGAACACATTGAATAACACGAATGCTTTTCCTTAAGAACACTATTAAATGAAAACAAACAGCGAGTACGAATTACAAGAAGGCCAAGCTTGATCCTTTTTTGTATCAAAATTGAATCAACGTAATTATTTCATGTAATTTACGAAATTTTTTTAAATTAAATGATGAAGATTTCTATATAGTCAATATTTATACATCTACGAATCAGAATTTTACATTTAATACTCAAGCAACGAAATGATAGAACTGTAGAGGTTATAAGTCGATAACGTAACAATTTTAAGCTAATGAATCACTTAATTAAATTCTAAATTTTAATTACGCATTTTAAACCGCCAATGAGTTTTAACCTGCAAAGTCGATATTTTCAAACTTAGGAAATATTACATAATTTTAAGGAATTTCTTTAACATTAGTAAAATTAGAACATAAAAAGACACTTCAGCTTCAAGATTTAAAATTAAAATATTTTTTGTCACATGATCAAACAGAGTTTTTAATGTAAACATGTATTAGGTTACATTTGTGAGAATTGTTTATATGATGATAAAATTCAACGAAAAGTCCTAAATGCATCTAAACATTTTTCAACTGTACGAGTATTTAACCAGAATCACAAATATTAACAGTTCTTATGATCTTACTGTTTTTAAAATATGTTATTCCTAATTATAATATGGTCATATTCATTGAAAATTTCCACCTGACTGACTAAAACAATAAATATCGTAATATAATTCATATATATATATAAACTTTCATTTTTCCAATAAAAATGAAATAATGAAAAAATACCGGAAAAGTATAAAAAGAGAAGATTCCCTTTGTCCAGGAATCATTGATTTCATGTAAAGGGTATTTCGAAGTATGTGAATAGTAATGCTAAAATATATTTTTAATTTGGGATTTCTCTTCAAGAATAATTTACTTTTACATGTGTTCAGTTTTGCAGAAAATATCGACGCTGTTTTAACAAGACAAAATTAATTACCTGCGCTGTCATTTTTTTTACGTATGCACAGTATATCTGTACAGCTGCAGGATAGACAAAGTAGTCAAATATGTGCCTCTATCTTATGTTACGTGAACAAAAAAAAACTATTTGTAAGGGAAATTCTGAAAGAGAGCTTTAAATCTCATTACTTAGAATTACTTTGTAAATGAAAAAGACATAACACTTGAACGATACTAAATGACATATTTTGAAACCACTTTTTTTTTTAAGTGCATTTATAACAGAAGTACACTATGATTTGAAAATTGAAACAAAAATAGAGGAATTATTAATTACAATTTTCAGTAGAATTTTAAATATTTTATTAATTCCCATACTTAAGCACATACATAAACTGCGATAAATGGGGTTGCTTTCATAAATATTCAAACAATTAAAAGAGCTTTCTTCTGGGAGTCTATAGGAATGATTTCTAATAAACAATTTTTTAAGACCCCGTTATACAAAGGGTGTTCCAAAAAAAAACTGACAGTAAAATATAAATATGAAGAAATATATTTATCGCAAAAAAACAAGTAATATTTAAAAAAAAAATTAAAGTCAATTCCTACTTAGGTCAACAAAGAAAAATTTTATTTGATATATTTTTTTATTAAATAATCCCAATTAACATAAGTATGTATATACATATGACAGAATCACAATATTAAGTGGCAAAAGAAATTTTTTCCAGCGATCTACATGCTTCGACACTGACAGTATTTATTCCTAAATTTATATCCTGCTAACTATCTTATATATCTTATATAACTTTTTTTTCTCCCATATAAAACTAAAATTAATTAATTGAAAATCAAATAAAAAAAATTTATGATCCGAAGACATGAAGATTTTACGCAGACGCACTACCAACTTTGTCATTGCAAGACGAATGACATAGTAACTAGAAGCATTGGCTTATTTCATTCGGTAAATTAAATGGTTGGAATGCAGTTTAGTCCACCCACAATTGACGACAGGAATTATTTGGAGGTATTATGCAAAATGTGGCTTCTCTGGTCAGCTTTGCGGACTTAACGTTCAGCCAAAAGAACTCGCCAAGTTGGGCAATTTTTGAAATCGTGCCAAGTAGTAGGGCTAAACTCCTTTTTTACCAATTAAATTTAATTAATGAATTAATATTTGAAAAAAAAACTGTATTAACATCAAGTATCATCCACTACAAGCTTAAAATGATTTTGAACTTGAGTGAATAAATATAAAGTATTTTATTAACGATTGAAAATTTGTACAAGATATATAAATATATATAGGAAGAGTGTGAGCAAATAGAAGGAATTTAATAAATCATTTTTTCCAAAATTCCCTCCCTCAAATAATATGTAGCAATCCCATCGTTCAACCCACTTTTCAGAACAAGCATAGAAGCTATTTTCTGAAAGCTACTTCAATGAACCTTGCACTGCTGAAATAATGTCTGAATCTGCATTAAATTTTCTGCCACGGGACTTCTTCAAAGTTGGAAACAGACAGAAATCGCATGGACCAAGATCTGAACTGTAAGGAGGTTGTGGTATAATTTTAAAATTGCATATACAAAGATATTGCTTAACATAAGCAGCGACATGCGGGAGAGCATTATAGTGATGTAATGTCTAATTCCCTACAAGTACATGATGCTTTCTCGATAAGAGTTGTCGCAAAATTTTCAAAATGAAACATAATGTTCACCATTCACAGTAGTTTTTGATTTACAGCATACTGATAGATTACACCTTTATGATTGAAGAAAATAATTATCATGATCTTTCCAGAAGATTTGGTTTATCGGGTTTTTTTTCGGAGGCGGAGGAATCAGGACTTGGTAAGGGGATCAAACTGATGCATCCAAGTTTCATTACCTGTTATCACAGTTTTTAGTAAATTGAAACATTTTGAAGCATCTGTTTCCACTCACAATATTGAGGAATTCTTCTATGCATTTGTTCTTTAGTAAGGTGTTGAGAGATCTATCTGGAAAAAATATGGCGAAGCTGTAAATTGTTGCGAAAAATACGAAATATTAAAGTTTTCGAAATGTTAGTTGATGTTCTCTACATCCTCGCATAACATTCGACAATTTTCTTGCAAGACTGCCCACACAGTGTTAAGATTTCGATCATTCACAACTCTTTCTGGTCGGTCAGGTTTAGGAGCCAGTTGTGCAGACAAATGTCTTTTTTTTTAAAAAATCACTATGCCATCTAAAAATCGTAGATTCACCGAAACAATTATCTTTGTAAGCTTCTTTCATTGACTTGACTCTTTCTGGAGCTGTTTTGCCCAAAAGATAGCAAACTTTTGAGGCACAATGCGTTTTTTTTTTAGTCAAAATCACTCATCTCCATTTCTGTTGGGCAAATAATAAAGGTTCTTGAAACAAGCACGAAAATAGAAAATTAAAATTGTCTGCTTTATTTTTTGTTATTAGGTTTACACAATCAAATTATGCATAGTTTCCAATAATAACCTTAATTTCTAACAGGTTTTGCATTTTTGAAACTCAACTGGAAATTTATTTTAAGATAGTTTTGCTTGTCAGGCCAGAATTTTTTTTTAACCTCTACGATTTTGATATTGAATAATCTAATGACTTTCCTTCGAAACGTCTTAGCTAATATACATCCAACTCTTATTTTACACGGTAGATACGTTCCTCAGAAAACCGTGCAAAAAAAATTCGAGTAAAAAAATACATGCGACACATGGTAAATTTGGGGATATGTTCCTGAACTTTAAAAAATCATGTAAGATGAAACAATTCTAAGTAATTTGCCAAGAAATCGTGCTAAAAAATTAATAATGAAGTTCGTATTACATATTTATAAAACAATTCATTTTTATTACAAAATAATTATTAATTAATGTACAGTGAAAATTCAATCTATAGGTACATACAAAATATAAAAACTCAAATTGAAATTAGGAATAACACTACTAACTACTCATTGCTACTTAATAACAAGCATGCACGTTTGTTACGAACTTGATTAAAAAGGCTATCATCAGAAGATGCGTCAGATATGTGTAGCACAACTCTCGACTTTGATACAAGTGAAGAATTTTGTTCGTTATTATCTGCCTCTTTTGATTTTTTTTGTTTTCGTTTTCACAAAGTCTGTTATTAGCGACTGTTTCTCAAGTTGCTTATATAATTCTTGATATCTTGCTGCACAAAACTTAAGATTACGTTGAAATTTTAACTCACGCTCTATGTCAGGTACATGAGTAAGAAAATATTCAATACTTGTAATAATTTTCAAACCCTCGCGAATTAAATGAGCCATTAATAGCTGAACTTCATCTTCGACTTCTTCATTATCGACTTTATTATCATAAACTGTCATAAATTCGATCAAATCGTCTTCATGCAAAGTGTTTTCTAGCATAAGTTCTTCGATGTCAGTCGTTTGCATGTTGTAAAACCTTCGCCACCAATTGCATTTGATAAAGTTATTATTTCTGAACACACAGCTGATATTTTTACTATGAAATATCCACTTTTGACGCATGCTGGCGAAATATTTTTCGAACGAGCATTTAAGGTCGATTGGCGCAACTGTTTGATGGCTAAAGAAGTATGTGTAATACAATCTATAATAGTAAATTTTCTCCATTCTTCCACTAAAGTCAAATTTCTTTCTTCCACTGAGTCTAAAGTATATTTAAACATTTGCTTCATGTAGTACATTTTAAATACTGCTATAATACCCTGATCAAGTGGCTGAATCAAAGAGGTTATATTAGGGGGTAAAAACAGCATTTGAATAATTGGGGGGGGGAATGGGGAGCTGGAACGAAAACTTCTTGCAAAAAAGTATATTGATGAACCGTGTTATTTCAAAATCGTGTAAAAAAAGACAGTGTAAAAAAGACTTAGGTGTAATTTTATCTGAAAATCATGATAAAGCACGAAGGTCAACAATGCATTACAGGCGGAAAGAAAAGAGAAACTTAGAATCTTCCTTAAATAAAATATTTCGGATGACTTCATTCGATTTCAAACAGCAGAAAATATATTTTGATGTATTCTTTTTTCAAAAATGTTAAGAACAGGTCGATTCAACGAAACATAAACGAGTTGTTTATATCAGAACAGAAATTAGGTACTCCTAATCCCTCAAACGGGCGTTAATGCAACTGTAAATGAAACTGAAACGAGATTTAGCTAAGCCTCACACACGTATTTGAATTTCAGTTTTTGCGGTAAAGGATAAATATTCTGACTCACTGCTTACGATTCCGCCAACAAAAACCTAAATTTCGTCAAGCTCGATTAACATTTAAATATAAGACTCAATAGTTTCTATTTTATTTCCAATTGTTTTCGAATCGAAACAAAACACATCCTCATGAGGCTTGCCTGACGTTAGTTCAACAACACATATGACAAATTTTATTTATCTTTGATTTTAAAAGCAGTTTAAATTTCTTTAAAAATAGTGTGATGCTTATTTAGATAAAACTGTTATTTATAAGATATCCATTCATAAATATTTAAAATATAAATGGCAAAATGTAAGCAAATCTAAAGAAAAACACTTGACAATATAATAACTTCATGTACGGTTATTAAAAAAATATAGCTTCTTATGTGGTTGCTCAATATATTTTGAATAAAAATTGTATTGTCTAGAAACTAAAAGGGAAGCTATATTATTACAAAATGTAGGATGTTTAACGAAATTACGAAGAAATAAAAAAAAATCTTTGATTTAAAAACATAGATGATACATCACATTACTGTGCATCAATTTAAAGATTCCGTATATGTTTACTTTTAAGAAAAATGTATCAATAAGCTTTTAACCATTTTAAATAGATTTGGTAATAATAAATGATACGCGTTATTATGAAACGAAACCGACAAGTACTCGTAAATTTTAATTTTAACTTATTATGTATTAAATAATATGCATACAAACATTCTATGCGACACATCACATTGGATATTAATGCACAAAATAAGTAACATTGTCTTATAATACTGCATTTTTCATTCTGGATATTAAAAATAATTAATGAGATTCCAAATGGATATTTTACGAAGAATATTAATTTCAACTAGACTTAATGAGAAACATCACGTACTTCTTACAAACAACAGAAATAATGAGCCTCACTAAAAGTCTTTTAATAAATTTATTAAAACGAAAACTCATCAACAATTTTTGCTTGTAAGTGCAACAAACTTTTCTGAGTGTTTTCAGATATTATAGTTACGTGTTTCAAGAAATAAAATACCATAAAATTTTACAATTAGTAAGTTAACTATTGTTAGTAAGTTAGCTATTATATTTAGAAGACACACACACACTCAACAATACCAGATAACTTTAAACTCTTAAGAAAGCACAATTTTAAAATAACATTTTGAAGTATAAATATTCTTTGAAATGAAAAAAATGTGAAATAAAAGGATTTATCAATATTCTATCAAAAATTATTAATTCTATGATTATGTTTAATACCACTAAGATTTCCTAGGAAAAGTTGCGAAAGAAACAAAATAATTTGAATATTGAGTGATAAGAAATTTAAATTATAAATATATAAAACAATTATTCTCAAAAGTTCTTAAAGATTAACATTTAAAAATCATTTTAAAGATTGAATATCAATTAATTTAAACACCAATATTAAATAAAAGAGTAATTAGAACTTTTCTTAAGTAAGTATCATCAAAATAATTGCATAAAATATTATGAAAACTCTTATCAATTTAAATTCAAATACATATTTATTATAAGTATTTAACGACAGAATGGAGATAATGATATTAAGTTTGCATGTAGAGCTAAGAATTTGAAAAACAAAACAAAAATTGGATATTAAATTATTTACGTTTCGGTATCTTACGCTTGAAAACTTCAATTTAAATCCAATATCACAAATATAAGGAAGTAATGCAGAAATTCATAATTTAATTGATAATTTAATCAAATCATTACTCATATTCTGATGAAATGAGAACATTCTCTTCCCACTGCTCTTTGTTTTTGAATAAGTTTTGAATTCCACCATGGATTAAAAAGAAATGGATGAAAAGTCCAGGAATAAAAAAAAAGCTCTTTACTTTCATGAATTATTCACTTGAATAAACGTGAATCTGCATTATTTATTTTACTTTGGTTCTTTTTACATTGATATTATTAATCCACTTATGCACTGGCTTTAGTTATCGTTAATATTTCAGATATTTTCTTATATAACAGATCACTTTGATTTATAATATTTTTTTAAATATTTTGAACAAAGTATTTAATGAAAATGTTAAATTAATCTTACAAGACTTCAATTACGTTTAGAATATTGGATTGATTGATTGGTATTAACGTCGCTCTTAGAAGCAACACGAGGGCCATTGGCGATGGTCCTCGTGCTTTTGAGGGAAGGTCAACTGACGAGGACAATACCTGAGCTGGCACCATTCACTTTCCACTCATGAGACAAGCTAAATGTTGATTTTAAAGGGGAATCAGGATTCGAACTCACGACTCGACGGGAATAATGCCGACCCAGAGTTCGCGACCTTGACCACTAGCCTACTGTGGTTACTTAGAATATTGTAAATAAAAAATTACATAATTGCGAATCTAATAAAAGATTTCCGTTTAATTTTCTAATATTTTCTCGATCGATATATATATATATCAACAATGATAAAACACCAGGGAAAGCCAAAACATCAATGACAAAACATCGGGAAAATCAACAATGACAAAACACCAGGTAAAGGCACAAACGATGTCATAAAATTTTATTTTTAAAAGTATTTTCTGGATTTTAAGCCCCTTTTTTACAATTCGCCCAAATAACATATACATTCTGTCTATTTAATGTAGGTGTTGACAAACCGGAGCATGAGAAAAAAAAACATGTTCATCATTGTAAGCGTTTCTAACTTTTTCTCTGGTGGGTGGACATCGATTGCCATCTCTCGGAAACTCTATTATTACGGACGGTGGTATGAGATCCATAAAACTTGCAACTCAGCAAACGCCCACTGCTTGCATGCAAAGTCCTGTAGCGTCAAAAAGGCGCCAGGGGCCCCATGCTCGACACGCAGGACGACTGGCACAATCGTTCTCGGCTTAATTGTAGATCAAATCATTACGCCAGTGCTATTGGAAAAAGTACATAAAACCCCTTTATGGAACCTACTAACGCACACTTCTTCAAAAAATGCATTATAATCCCAGGTTTTGCTCTAATGAGCTTCTGAATTGTAGCTGCCGTGTCTGTGCTAACTCAAAGCTTGGTTATTTTCTTTTGCATGGGGATATCACATAAATATGTTTGCGTTTCTTTTCTTTTATGGGAAGCAAAATTTTCATTTGGGCATTAAATTTTTTTCTCCATAATTATTGGCAAATGGCAAGGGTGAAAGAAGCTGCTAGTTGTAGTGAAAATGTCACAAGTTCAGTCACCTCAACGGTAGCGAGGAGTTTCCTCGATAGCAATGGAAGTCATACGAAAAAGAAGAATGAAGTTGAAACATCCGCAAATAGGAACGGAAATCGTTCATCCGCGAAATAATGTTCATTAGAATTTTTCACAACACTCGTCTAGAAAACAAATAATGATTTATTTTGTTTTTGAAAAATAGTATAGTTATTTTATGAGAGTTTTACGCCTTAAGTCTTAATGATCAAATAGAACTGAAAACAATAATATTCCAAATAATACGAATTAAAAAACATTTCTTTTTTCAATTTGTATTTTAACTCATAGATTATATTAAATATTTAAAGTTCTAAAAGATTTTTTAAATCCTTTTTAATACTTAGTTTGTTTTAATGAAGTATTATTAGTAGTCAGTTATATATCAATAAATTAAAATAAATAATTTTCCATAGAAATATTTTTTGGAATGCATGAAGAAAACTAAATATTTATTTTGTCATTCGTTCATTTTTATGCCTAAAGCAGTTAATTATTAATTTTTTCTAGTTATTAAATTTTTATATTCCAAAAAATACCAATTTTGTTTTGGTAAACTTGGGCAATTAAAATTCGAATATTCTACTACATTTAAATCTAGTGACAAGCTGTAAATACTTTTTCAAGGATTTTAAACATGAATTTCACTAATGAACGTCATCTTTGGTTTGGTAAACTTAGGTAATTAGAATTCTCATATTATGCTGCATTAAAACCTAGTTACAAGCAATGGATATTTTTTCATGATTTTTTAAAGGAATTCCATTTAAGAGAAAACGTCAAATCATATGTACAGATCTACAGGGTTAATCAAAATTCCACATTTTTATAAATAAAAAGTTTTCCAAAATCCAAAATTTTGTAAATAAACGAAATAAGTAATTTATGAATGCAAAGGGAAAATATAGAAATTGTTTTATAAATGTTCGATATAACTTCATTTAATTACACGTATAATGTCAATTCGAAAACACGTATAATGTAAATTCCTGCCAAACATGTTATAAAGTGTCGATGGTGATTGATTGCTCAACGGCAGAAATCCGTTGTATAAGTTCAAACAAATGTGTGTGTAATGCTGGCGCATACACTTTATCTTTTACAAGTTCCCAAAAGAAGAAATCGCATACGGCCATATCAGGTTATTTAGGTGCCTAATTGTGTAACATCAAGTCATCTGGTCCATTGCGACCGATACAATTGCGAGGTAGCTCCGTGAAAGTTCCAAAAATGATTTTGTGACATAGTTGCACGAAGAACACACAAGGGCTATCCATTTTTCACAATATAAAACTCCCATATTTCTGCTCTATATTTACTTATTACTTATCACTCTGAGTCGTTTATTTTATGAAAATATGGAATTTAGAAATCGGATGAATCCTGTATATAGCCCCCCTCCCTATATTTATTATTATTATTTGACTTTAACAGATTCCGCTACACTGAAAAAAAGTTGTGCAAATGAAAAAAGCATTTTTTTACGGATGATTGTTTTCTTTTTTTTCTTTCTTTCTTCTCTACCCCGGAAGTCATAAGTTTGAACCCTTTTGTCTGCGCATACGTACTTTGAACAAATAATGTACATCGTGATATTATTGAGAATGATCTAACGTTGCAAGTGCGAGAAAACAATGGACGGAAAATTGGACAATGGCTTCTGTTTAGGCCAAGCCCTTCTCTTGACCCGTTTTGGAGAAAGGACCACATGATTCGGGTTCCATTGCTTATAAAAGCTGATTTTATAAATATGATAGGCTTAATCCTCATTGACAGAACGCAACGAGATTCGTTAGATCAGTTTCTTCATTATCAATATTTATCAAAACAAATCCGATCAAATACGAATCTGGATAGTTCCTAGGAAAGACATTTTTTTCCATTTTTAGGTTATAAACTAGTAAATAGAATTAAAATTTGAGTATCTATTGCCAAACCTCATGATGTTAATAGCTTATCTGAAAAACGTTCCGAGTTTTAGAACATGTATTTTTCCAAGTATGTATAAAGGCTAAACAACTAACATTTAATGAACTAGATGTTTTTATTACGAAATTGGTTCTAACTCCATTAAAGCTTGAATTAAGAATACGAATAAAGATAAAATAAACAGAAATTTTCAAATTATATTCTTTTAATACCTAATTTAGAAATATTTATTAGTTTTTGGTAATTTCAAATATAAATTGACTATATATACAAAATAAGCTCATTTTCAGACTAATAATTTACGGTTGCATAGTTAAAATACTACAAGAATTTATTACCTACAATGTTACAAGATGATACGGTAATTAGTTTTTCATTAAAATAAATGGAAAGGAGAATTATATTCATTAACTACTCATATTGTCGCGTAGAAAATACATGTACGCGAAATAAAGGGCCAGGAATGATCTAAACGAGATTTTATTTTATAAATTATATATATATATATATATATATATATATATATATATGCGTACGATGCACTTCGGCACTTTGCTTCAGTTCATGCATACTTTCGATGGATACGGAGAGTGAATGAAGTCAGGTATATGGCGCAAGAGCTAATTCTTGAAACAACCTAATATCCATATGGCTTGAGTCACAGCTTTGTCTTTTCGTTTGCAGCAGAAGAGCACAAGAGAAGAAAATTTCTCTGCACATTCGATTTTATAGGTAGGGATATCTGGGGATTTCTTCCAGGTCACGTATAATCACGAGGTACAATATGAAGGATTACTAATAGAATTTCCCTGACGTCAGTTACTCTCGTAGAGATTATTTCTAACAGATTCACGACTACGGGAAAGTGGATTTAACAGATTTTATGAGAGCGTGATCTAATAAATAAAAAGTTTATTTGGAATTGGATCAGGAAATGGAAATAAACTCTACTTTTTTTGAATTAATGAATGAGAAAACAAGGAAATTAAGTTAGTTTTATGTGGGATCATTACACACACACACACGCATGCATGCATGCAAACACAATATTCTATATATAACTAGTGCATGGGATTTTTCTTCTTAGTGTCAATACTTAATTTTTTATAAATTTTATTCTGAATTTCTCAGAAAGAGCATTATAAATATTTACGAATTTCAAATTTAAGGATTTTTTTTTAAAAAAAAATAACAACAAGAATGAGGCCCAGTATCATTCTCAATTTTACAAAACATATTATTCAGAATATACAAAAAAAAATACCTGAGCTCCTACCTGATTATTCAAAAGAAAAAAAAACCCACCGCGTTTTGGGGGAGAAAAAAAACAAAAAACAAAAATCAGCGTTTTGAAAAGAAAAAAAAAAGAATCGTCAAAAATTATCATGGGAAAAAATTAATTTATAGATTTTATTTTCTGAAAAACCTAACTTATAACAAAATAATGAACACAATATGTACATAAAATTAAGAAATGGTTTGTTTAATATATACCCCTCCAGTTAAATACCTTAACATTTTCCACTCAATGTTTGTTAATATATTCCACTTTTTTATAAGTGAAAAATAAATGCATTACCATACAATAAAAATAAAAGTAAACATAATTAAAAAAAAAAAATCAAAACTCCGCAGCTTTCAATTTCCTAAATTTTTAAAAAATAATTGCATGTTTCTGACGTTAAATTCATTCTTAGTTTTGCTATGCTTATTACATATATTATTTATTAAAAAAAAGCATATGCTAATCAAAACAAAAAATAAAAATTATGCTTTTTTTAAGAATGAGTCGTGAACGTACAAAAGTATAGTATGAAAATATTTTTCTAAGACACATATTATAAAAAAACATACATAAAACACAAGTATATTAAATTCTTATATATAAATTACGCGTGATGTTAAAAAAAGTTTTCATTTCAATTTTAGAAATGTTCCTCAGTATAATGCAAATTTAAATTTAGATGCATACAGACATATATATGACATCATTCTTTTTGGATAATGATTTTTCTCTCCATTTGTGAACAATTTTTTTTCTGACTAGCATTACATAAAACTTTCTTTCTCCTTCTGTCTCGATATAAATTCTTTCATCTTTGCTTTAGCTATGTTTCAGAGCATTTGTTTGGTATCAAATTACCTTCTTATTGTATATTTTGTAGGCACTTCTTTACAGTAACTACATTATATTCGGTGAACACATACACACAAATATATAATAGCATTACATATAGCTATTTTAATGTACTTCTTTGTTGCAAATGTTTTTTTGGAGAACTTGCGTCAAATTTCATTATGAAGTGTTTCATTTGCATTTTGAATTGCATCGACTGCAACCCTCCAAAAGACCATTTAAAGTCAGTCTGTGATATACATATAAAAGTGTTAGTCAGATGAGAATTTTTGATTGGTGTTTTAACATTCTTCAGATGAAGTCACCGTTAGATACAGTTGATCGATAAAAACATCAAGAATCCTTTCTTGGAGGATACATAAAAATGTTGCAGTTTATTATTAGCGGATACGTTGTGATATAGCATGGCATATTTAGCAGTTTTCATTTTGTGTACTTTATTTTAATTATTACGGAATGGCGTTCTGGCAATATCGCACCAACTGCCATGTTAATGTCAAATGAATTAATGCATGAACAAGAATGCTTGGCCATGTTTTTAGAACTACAAGTAGCTTACGAATTTACAGCATTTGCACATTCGTCACAAATAATTTTCAATATAAAAGCCAAATTTTCTTCCTAATGAAACAGTTACATCAGATGTTTTGCAAGTTCTACAAGCGTTGTTTATGAGTAATTCTTTCAAAACTTTGACATCAGTTATTGCATGTGTTGGAGACTTGGGGGTTTCCACTATCTTCTGTATTATTAAAAGGTATTTTATACAGCGTTGACCACCTTTTGTTAATTTCAGGATTTATCAAATTTAGTTTTGTTTTCGATTCTTGATTTGAGTCGTTGCACCACTTTTTGCTGTCTTAGCTTTCGCAGAAATATATTTTCTTTTAGGTCTCAGAATTTTTAAGTAACAATTGAATGATTACAAATAATTTCTGATATAAACATATATACATGACAATACAAAAAGAAATTAAAGGAAATTTGATACAGAAATACTCAGATATTAATTTCGATAAAAAGAACTCACGAAAAGGAAGAAAAGGCAAGAAATAGTACACATGATTTCATGTAATTTCACACTTATTAGAATTCGAGCGAAATAGCAAAAGACATAATAGTTGACGTTTTTTTTTAAGTCTATCATGTAGCTTGAAAGGAAGCTAACTGAAAGGGTAATGGTAGTCGTGTTTACTTTTCTTTCGTATTAGATATAAAATCTTAACTGACTGAAGAAATTAATATGCAATTCTACAATTTTGTTGGTTTATTTAGATGATGTTGCACTTTTAAATTAGCTAATAAAAATACATTTTATCTTTCTGGACGCTCTAAAATAATTTTGGAGGAATTGTTCTAAGTACAAAAGATTGAAGTCTTGATTGTAAATGTATTATTACTAGAAATAATAGGAATTAAAAATATTCATATACTACTTTTTTATAGAACTGCAATTTATTTGAAAAAGTTTAAAAATAGAAGTAATTTAAGCATATTAGAAAGTTCTGGAAGTTTAATCCCATAAAAAAATTATATCCGTACGAATTTCGAACAGTGAGGGAACATTGGATTTCGATAGTTAAATTTTATTTAATTTACAAATTGCATTACAATAAAATTTAAAAAAGTAACTTAATAATTATGAGAAACTTTTTGAAATAGCTATTTCTAATTTATTCCCTTTCCCCAAGGCCGTTACCGTTACACAAAACTTATTTACACCTTAATAAATTTCGAGAATATAACGATGCAATGAATAATACAGAAGACTAGGAATATAAATAATTTAATTTTAAAAAATTATATTTAAAGCAATGTTACATTAAAAGGATATCAAAAGATTTCAAATACTTTAGGAAAAATGGAAAGCTCAACTAACATATATATTTAGAATAATCGATCAATCAGAAAAATTCAATTTTCAATGAAATTCAAAATATGTTTCATTTTCAAACCTATTTCATTTGTTTTTCTTTATGTGATCTCATATGGAAGCTCATAAGGAATTTTACGATATGAGAAGGGACTATTAAATAACGAGGCTGATTCTGTAAAACATTAAATTTTGATGTTATGCACATTTACTTTTAATCATCTTCAATATATACTCCTTTTCTATCCCTACAAAGTTCCATGCGAATATTCCTTTGTTCGAAACAGTGCTGGAAGTCTTCTGTAGTTCCTTCAGGACAAGTGTTGCTTTCTCTTTCACATCTTCAAATGTTGTTCCTTTTAATGTAGTTTTCAACTCGACAGACAATGCGGAATGAGTCAGCGCATTGTTTTAGTGGAAAAATTTGCCGTTAGGGATTCTATATCAATTCCTATTAGTCTCAGCAATCTCACAAATACTTAACCGAAGATCAAATCGACCCACATTACTAATTATTTTGGTATTGTCCTCTGTTTTTGACGTGGAGGGAAGACACGGGTGTGAAACATCTTCAACTTCTTCTCGATCATCTTGAAAACACTTAAATCACCCAAAAACATGAGCAAGCAGTAAGTATTCATTGTCACACATTTCTTCCTATAAATTATAAGTTTCAGTAGCGGGTTTTCCAAGTTTCATGTGAAATTTCACAATTCGTTGCTCTCAAATAATTTTTCCGGCGAAGCCAAAAAAAAAAAAAAAAAAAAAAAAATTCTATTGCGAACGAAGGCTACAGGTATATGGATTTGTTTACAGAAATGAGAGGCTCTGCATTCGAAAGAAAAGGCCTCGCGCTAAACAGCTGTCGGTCGCTGTCGTTTATCGCATGCGTTCTGTAATAGCGTTACTCTTGTTATTTAATAACAACACAATGAGTATAAAATTAACATATTGGTGCATTGAATGAATGACTTACGCCAAAGGTGCTAACAAATGAGTTCCAAAAAGTTTCTGAATTTGATCAAAAGGCCTGATTTTCAAAAAATTTAACTATTCCTCAATTTTAGGACTGTAGAAATATTAATTAAGGGGAAAAAGGAATACACTGTAACGTCAATACACACATTGTCATATCTAAATCACTTGGCTTCGAAACATATTAAGGAATCCAAATTCAGCTGAAATCGTTTCAAGGTGTCCGAAGAAAGATGGCGTTTCATCACAATTTTCTTTAAATTATCTCCGATTTTGTTTTATTTGAATTGATTTCTCGAGTTTCTGATGACGTATGAAATAAAATTATACACCAATCGTAGGAAAAAAAATGCTTAATTTTTTTTACTTTCAGAGAAATTTATAATAGTTCAAAATATTTTTGAAAATTAGGCTCATTACGAATGAATTCAGACATGCATGATGGATAAACAAACAATTCCACACTCACACATCTTATAAATAAATTTGAGTATTTGTTAGTTTGTCGTTACACAAATCCATATCATTGTTCGTACCACTTCAAATTTTTTTTAGAGTGCTTCGGTGATGAGAGGAAAGAACCGTAAGCCTATCCCCCTCCTCAAATTATAGTCAAATTTATTTCTGGTGATATTTTCCGAAACCCTACTTTTTCACCTCTTATTCGTGTTTTGCAGCTGATAGAACAATTCCTCCCAAACCGTTTCTGATCAAAAGATGCATATTTTAATTAGTTTTCTTAAACTCCATTTCATTTTTCAAAATAGGTTAAAAAACAAAGAAGTCACATTAATTTTTGTTTCAGAATTGATTACGTTTTTCATTCAAGAATATAATTGATTATACTTTGTTTTCAATTATATTTTTGTTGTTGAATTAACATTATAGGAATGAATCATTTAACAATAGAAAAATATCCGGCTAATAATTGAACACTTCTACTATTACACAATAAAACACTCTAGAAATTTGCAACATAATGAGTGATATTAATAATCTTTCTATTCAAAATATTTTTACTTCTCAAATCCCAAAAATCTCGAAATATTCTTTTAAATTCTTACACAACATAACTCATGTTTTCTACTCTCAATTTCATATTTTTTCGCAACAATTCATATACAATATGCACAAACTACACTTGCTTACCAGGATTCAATTTACGGCCTCAGTGTCCGATTATGCATCTACTTTTATTACTTTATTTCAAATTCACTAAAATTTTTCTTCTTTTTAATATATTTTCTTGACATAATTATTTTTAAATTATGTTCATTTCATTAATTGATGTTTCTTTAAAATCTTTCTTAATTGATAACGTTGAAGAGATTTCTTGTGTACTTTGCAACCTAGTTTGTGAACAATATGTCGCAAGATTTCGAATTTTGCATCATCTTAGAGATCTAAATCTTTTTAAGACAGTTAAATTTATTCAGAGTGTGTAAATTAAATAACCCATTTTTGACGAAATTTCGAGATTAGTGCTGTAAGCGTCAATTTCAGATTTCTTAAAATTTTTAAATCGTTCATTCTTGAAATCTAGCCAACCAAACAACATAGTTTTCAAACTATATTCGGAATAATATAACGTAAAAAAATGTCTCTCCTCTTGGTCCTCTTTTAAAAATATATTGTGAAAAAATATCAGTTAATGCTTTATGTGCACAATTTTAATTGCATGACAATGAGAGTTTAGTTTTTATTAACGTCGCACTAGAAGCAACACGAGGGCTATTGGCGACGGACCTCGTAATTTTGAACCACGGTCAAGTGACGAGGACGACACCTGAGCTGGCACCCCCTCTCCTAACATCCACACCACGCCAACGGGAGGACTTTGGGCTCCGAACAGATTTAACGTGCATCAGCCCCGGCTACACGGCGGGTCTTTGGCGGCCAAGGATCGAACCCGCGACTGAACGAAAAACGCCGGCCGCTAGTTCACGACCTTGACCACAAGGCTAACGCGGCCCCATGACAATGAGAGATCTTAGCCTCTTTTCATTATTTCTCTTTTTGATTTCGCTAAAATTTTCACTTTACCAAGCATATCTCTGGTGCATGTTATGGTACAGTCTATGCATGTTACAACATAACCTATGTTTTTAATAGCTTATTCTCCATAAAAATTTTCAAGATAATTACATTAATTCAATTTCTTGTTCCTATTTAAAAACAGTTAATATTAAAATACTTTCATAAAATTTTGATAGAGTTTTAATCTAGTTTTTCAAAATATATTACTATTCTAACAGATTTCATAAATGAACATAAACATTGTTTTGATATAATTTTAGTAAAAAGAAGCGAGGGAATGAAGTTTGCTTTATTTAAATATCATGAGTCGAGATTTTGCAGTTCAAATTCAAAATATTTTTAAAAATAAATATATTTTGCAGTGATATCAGATTCCACATTGACTATAATCAAAATTTAAACAATTGCCGTAATTAAACATACTGATCAGTATTCAGATTTAGCTTAATAAAATGTTAAGTTTTATTTCTTCCTGAAAGATGATAAATAAAAATCTGACTTGTATTTGATTAAGTCTAAAACAATTAATTATGTAATAACAAGTAGTCATTTTTGTTTTGTTTATTTTGAATACCAAATTATGACAGAATCAAAATATACTTATCAAAATATTAATATCAATCAAAATATACTTAACTAAACGAGACATTTACAACTTCTGCATGTGAAAATATCGGTTCTTCAATTCCCATCATTTCATAATGAAAAGTAAGACAGGTGAACATTTTAGTCTCTCTTATTTTAATTGTTTTACCTAATTAGAATATATTTTCAAGTATACAAGTATATACAGAATAAAACTAAATACGTATTTAAACATTAAATTTTGAGAAAAATGCCTTAAAAAATGTGTGTTCAGGTTTTTTAAATATTTAAAAGCATTTCCTATGTTGCAAAGGTTTGTTAGCTAAGGATTGCAAAGATCTTATTTTGAATCTTATATCTAAAGTGTAATCTTAATAGATCTTAGATATAAGATCTTTCTTAAGTGTTAAGAAAGATCTTATATCTACATGGATCAATACGTCCCGAGACTAACATTGAAAACATTTTTTAAATTTTTTATTCATCAACATAACACCTTTGTTAATCACCTTTTAGGGTTGATACTCGTTCCAACTGCTTTCCAAATCTTCCCAAATTTTTTTTCTTTCCGCAAGAAATCTTTGTTGCGAGTAAAATGGATAAACAGCTTTCTGAATCACGACTCGTTGCTTTTTGTTCCATCCAAGTCGGCACCCACTTGAAAAAACCTTTTTCATGCTCAATTTTTCATGAAGGATATAAATACACTTCCATATGATATCTGTGTCATCTCAGAAATCTCACGGAGACTTCACTTTACGATCATTATAATTTTGTCACTTCACTCACATTTTCCGGTGTAATGCTTCCACAGGTCTACCCGAGCGTTCCGCGTCATTTGTGTCGTACGACCACGTTTAAACAAACCACCGACAAATCGTTGCTTTGATGGACAAGAGTCCGGCAACATTTTCAATCCATTGTTTCGTTGTGGTGTTTTACCCATTAAAACAATGTTTTATCAGAACACGAAACTCGGTTTTTCCATTTTAAACAACTACAAAACGACTTTACTCCAACCTTGATAACTCAGCTGTTTCTGCGATCGACTTAAAATTTTGACACGTTTCAAGCAAAGGTTCGTACTCTAGAAAGACCTGGTACTACGTTTACTACGAACGCCATCTCTGGGTTAGTCTCGGGAGTTATTGATTGATGTGTTAATGTGTAATCCATTATATAGATTAGATATCCTATCCAAACTGCTAAAAATGAAAATTAAAACTAATGTAAAACCCAGATCAAAATGAAAACTAAAGCTGCTTGATCAGTCATTGGATTACAATGACAGACAATTTTAAGTTTTCTGAACTTAGTTGTCAATAAAAGCTGTACAAGTTAACCATCGTTTTGATACTTAGAAGATAATCCGTCTATATTAGCTGCTGCTTCTTGTTTCAAAACCTATTGAAAAATTATCTATAATGTTTAAATCACTACAAATGTTTTACCTTCCATCTTGATGTATAAAATACCCTACATGGCCAAAACAAATTTACTGTAATATTTGGATGCACTAGCTTGGAGGCTCAGATTACAGCATGTACTCTAAGTGACATTATTTCAATAAGATTCTGATGTCTTCAGCCTTCTTTTTTGATCCAGAATCGAAGCAGTTTTTCACCGAGACACTGAATTTTCGGTAGAAGAGATGAAATACCTTGTAAACACCGTTCCAGTATATCACAAACACTTTCGATTTGGTTAAGATCCGGGTTTTATGGTCAATATTTGTGAGAACATGAATCCTCGCGTTCTCTGAACCATTTCTGAATAATTTGTGCTCTGTGGAATTTGGCATTGTCTTCCTGAAATATGCTAGTCCCTTCTGGGAAGAAAAATCCATTGATGGGAAGACCTGGCCATTAGAAATTTTAAGTAATACAGCGACTTTATTTTATTGTCGCATACTGTTACTGATACCAGCCCAGATCTATTGAAGCAACCCAAAATCATAATACTGCCTCCATTTGCTGCACTGTAGGCTCCATCGCTTCGTGTGGATCCCTTCTAACCACGATGTGCCCATCATTCTCGAATGGGCTGAATTTTGACTCATCAGGCCAAATGACATTTCTCCACTGCTCAACAATCCGATTTTTATGCTCTTTAGCAAATTGGAGCCATTTTTATTCGATTATTCACCGAAGCAAGTGGTTTTATTATGGCTTTACCCTAAGTTCCATTCCTTTAACTTCTCGTAGGATTGGGCACGTTAAAAAACTCCAGAGCTCATTGTTAAAAATTTCAATAAGTTCATCAATTAATGTTTTGCTATTTTTTGTTCACCAGTCACTTCAGAGATCTTTGGTCCCGAGAATTTAAGAGTTTTTTCGACCATATTTATTTAGAGATGTTGCCAGTTCACCACTATACTTCCAGGTTTTCATAATATGCTGGACATTTCTCAGTCTAATTCCAGTGATTTCAGTAATCTGATTAATTATTTTTCTTTGTTTTTGATGCAGACCAATTATTTCACACTTTTTAAACGTGGAAACATTTGTCCCGCAACCGTCTGGGAACAATTTCATACATACTTGTAACAGAAATGATTGGTTGTACAATGCTTCAATAATATTTTAACGTTAAATTAGTAGCGAACAACAAGAAAACAGCTGTACTACCGAGTTATTCAGGAGCTCTTATATATATGCAAATTTATTTCTCATGGCTATATTTTTAGCCAGGTAATATACTACCAAGACCTAAATATATACTTTTGTAAATTGCAAGGTTTCATTCATATTATTTTTATGGGAAATAAGAATTTTCTTCTCATTTATTAGAAATAATCTATTTATACAAAAAACTATTGGATCATAAGAAATAGTGTCACTCTGCTTGGTTTTCGAAAACGAATAGTACTCTCAAATAAACAAAGCATTATGCGATATATTTTTGGGACTGCAGAGATGTTTGAATCAAAGGGAAAATATTCAAAACATGTAAAATAATAATATTCTAACTAAATTCTCAACAAATTTAACAAAACAACAACAACAAAAAAATAAGTAAGAAGAACTTTTCTTACTTAGAAATAGCATTCTACTGAAGTTCATTTTGAAACAGTATTAACACATAAGCATCATGATAATAGAAATAATTTGCTGAATTTTCAAGATGGACAAGGAGAGAAATTTTTTGTTTCGTTTTCAATATGAATTTAGATTTTGTATTTAACTCAAGATGAATATTCAATTTTTCAACCTATCTAATCAAGAAGAAGAGCTATGACTATTATTCAAAATGTAAATACTGCTGAAGTGAAAATTAATTATTTCTAAGAAGGTAATCTAAGATAGTAATTACGTATGTTACTCAATGAAGAAAATTCTCATTTCTTATCGATAAATAATTTCTTTGTATTTAATCTACACTTTTTACGCTAAAAATGATGAATTATCGGATTTGGGAAAGTATTTTTCTCATGGGATAAAGTTGAGCAACTAATATTAAAAACGGAGAGAACATAAAAAATACGTACCGCCCCCAATATATATATACATAAAGAACGTTGAATACTTTAGGCATTAAATGATATAATTAACCCTAAACTGGGTCATTCACCCTTATTTTCATATTTACAACAAATTGTTCTGCTATGATAGATGGCATATTTTTAAAGGAAAGATTTCATGGTTTTATTAGAAAACCAATTTGTTCATTTGCATACATAATTCTCGGTTACATGAGCATTGGAAACAAGAACAATACTTCTGAATTCTATTATGAGTCAGTCTTCAATGAGATCATTTAAATGTACCAAAATACTTCTTTCTAACTCTTTAGTAAAATTCCTTATATCATGTCCATAATTTGAATATTAATTATTATCGGAAAAGAAGATGCTGACTCACGAAGAATAATATAGCTTTGCAAAACTAAAGCACAAAACTTCATGGACTTAATTACAGTAATTTTGGCTCGAAAAACGCTTTTAGACTCCTACGTTCGCATACACATCAGTAATGAGTGCGCTTAAATTATTCTACTTTTGACATACTTTCTTTTGAACGTGAAAAAAGTTTGTTTCGTGTATGAAAAATGTGTGGTTTGGGAACTGTTATAATCATTTTCCATTTGAAATGGATTCTCATATGCCGATTGATTCAAATGATGATTCTTTTTTTTTATTTTATCACAAACAGATTCATTTATAAATAACCAACTCATACTCATTAAAATGTCTCCAAATAGAGTCATTAATTTACATACTTATTTTTAAGTAAAATATTTATTTTTCTTTGAAGTGTATATATATATATATATATATATATATATTATATCCGTCAAAAATGTAGAAATATTTTTGGAGAATTTGCAAATTCAAATTTTGAATGTTTTGACAAAATATGAGTCAATATATCTCGGAAAATGAACTGCTTCAATTTGGATTTCTTAGTATAATATTATTATCAAGAACTCGTGAGATTAGCTGTACGTTCAATCATTTTTATTGGTCAAATTTTAAGAGTTATAAGGATTTTTTCTGGTATAAGTGATTTCCGTCTTAAGTCCAAATGTATAAACTTAATTCGGAAATTTCATATCGATGTTGGAATTTACAAGTATATCATTGCTTTATGTATATTAATACTGCAACTCCCAGTTTCATAACCAGGGATCTCGACTACTGCGAGTTAAAGGAGTCCGATTGTAATTTATTTGAATTACTATTCATGTCATGAATGAAAAAAAAATTCTTCACGTTTTTTATGCTTCATATTTTTTAAACAGAGAGTAATCATCTATTACATTCAGAATTTCATTTTAAGGTATTCTAAAAGAAAATGAAACAGACAATTTGTGTTTTTTAAATCGATATTTATATTACACTATTGTACCTATGTTCTGGTAATTAAAAAGAATAGATAAACTTAAAAAAGACCTAACCTAGAACGTGTTCAGAAGTTCCACAAAATAAAAGCAATATTTTTGCGATAAATTAAAAAGTTAGTTTTAAAAAAAGATTAGTTAGAAATTAAATTTATGTAAATTCAAATACATATATAAAAATTGCTTGGTGAATCCTTATTCAAAGCGTGCTAAAAAGATATCTACAGTTTGAGGATCCCTGGACAAAAGTAATAGTCTCAATTATTATTTTTTTAATTTGTATTATCTGATCCCTATCTTTGGTATTTGAAATTTTTTTTTATTCAAATAAAAAATTAATCAATCTTTTAAAAAGAGGAATTTTTATGTAATTTTCATATAAATATATCAAGAACCCGATAAAAAATGTTTACAGAAAATCATTAAACGTTTTATCAAATCGTCTCCCCAAAACCAAGTTTAATATTTAATATTTAGTAGTTTTATGCTAATTTAGCGGTAAAGTGAATTTTAAAAAAAAAAACTGTTTTAAGAAGAAATTCAAGTATTATATTTTTAACTATTATGATGAAAAATTCATAATTAGGATTTTTAGGTGATAGACGGATAAATGGATTGATTATTCATTAACGTCTCACTTAGAAGCAACATGAGAGCTACTGGCGACAGACCTCGTAATTTTGAAACTCGATCAAGTGAGACGGACAACCCCTGATTTGGAAACAACCTTCTCCAAACTTCCACACTACGCCTTCGGAAAAGCATCTATCTTCAACAGATTCAAATCATATAAACACCGCTAGATGACAGATCTTTAGGAGCATCAGAACTCGAACCCGCGATTTGTCGGAACCATAGATGGTCGTGAGTTCGGGAACCATGATCACTGGACTATCACGAACGCCGCAGACAGACACACTCAGAGAGAAAGAGCATTAACGTAATCTCGTACGTTTCTAAATTTACAATCGACTATCTGAAATCTCAATCAACTATTGTTTTTAAATTATTCAGAAAATGTTTCTCGGTTATTAATGTAATATAATACGAAGATTAAAAGATGATTTAGATAATTAAATGAGAACTTCATTTTAAAATAATTATACTTCGACTATCGAATATAATTATTTTATTATTTTTTTTATTCAAGCTAGAAACATCACAGATTTTTGGTGAAAAATTATTTTTTTCCCTTTTGTATTGTTGAAAAATCGTTTTCTAATGCACAATTTAGTATCAGACTTTTTGAAAAATATATAAAATAATAATTATTTTTACGCATAAAACTGAGAATTCATTCTATATTCATAATAAAAAAAGTTGAATTCACAAGTAGTAAGTTGCAGAACTACAAAGGTTATTAACTAACTACAGTTCTGAGATGTCGCTGACCTTAATTTCCTACTTCTAATGCCTCTTTTAAAATCAAGTGACAACAACCCAAACTCTTACGTGATAAGTGGTCCAGACAGGGCTATTGCTCCTATACGAGATGAGTAGATAGTTTTTATGAATGAAAGTATATAATCAATATTCGTATCATGCTCCGGGAGGACAGGTTCTTATGGACTTGGAGAGCGACACTTCTATTTCAAAACGTTCTTCACATGACCTTGACTTTCATTAATAAACTTCGCACATCGGTAAAAGTATCATTATTAAAACCTATATTTAATATATATATATACAACTTCCAGTTTTAAAAAAAAGATCCATAATTGATCATAAATGTTGGTAAATCAAAAAAAAATTACTTACCCTAAAGAATTTTTAAAAAATAACGTCTTACATTCAACATCGTAAAAAATAAGAAAGTATCAAATTTCGCGTTGTTTATGTTCCTCTGTAAGAATTTAATTTTCAAACGGTTTGCTAAAAACATATGTTTATATAAGTTTTCTACATTTAAACATTATTTAGAAATTTATTTTTATATTAAGTATTTCCTTAAGTATTTTTTAATGTTTCGCAAATTCTAAAGCTTTTTTTCTGGGGAACAATGACTGTAATTTTCAACATCGGAGAGTTTTCTCAATCTCATAATTCAAATTGATCTTTTGGAATCTCATAAAATGTTTTGCAACGGTATCAATTAAAAGTTTTCATGTGCATTTAATCAGTGATTTGTTAGAATATATTTTTCCTCCCTTGAATAAGTGGAGAGCAATTAAGATCTATTTTTCAAAAAATAAAGAAATTAAATTTTGAAATTCAAGAACCTTTTTGTTTTGTTTCTATAATTTAACTCTATCCAATAGCCAAATATACGTATTTTTAGATTAAAAAAACGCGATAAGAAATGTTTTTTTCTTTTCTCTCTTTGCCTAAAGATAAATCTAAGACAGCTCATTTCACTTTTAAAGCTGATTTTCAAAAAAATAAAATTGATAATTTCATATATAAATCCGGTTGTCATTTTTTAAATGGTTTTGGAATATTTTTATATTCTATTGAGTTGTTATCAATTAGATTTTCTAAAATATATAGTATGAGTACATTTTACATCAGGAGGGGGGGGGGGCACAGCGCAGCTTGCGAGGCGCTTATGGTTCTTTCAGGCATACGGTATAGTTCTTATGGAAGTAAAATACATGTATGAAATATTGTAAACTGAAAGGGAATACTTTAATATAAGGAACTGAAGGTTTTAAGAGTTATTAGTAAATATAAACTAATAAATGTCCAAAAGTAATTTTTTATTTCATTTCTTGTCAGTTAAGGAAACTTAATAATGTTTTTTTTAAAATGGTAAAACATATATTTTACTGATTCTATCAAACAATTTTGTAAGGAAAATCCTTAAAAGTTAGATTTGCTTACGGTTGTTTAACAAATATTATCCATTTTAGCAGTTAGCTGCCGAAAATTTGGTTGATAACTTGTTAGGACAATTCGCACAACCTCAATTAAATGCAGATCGATGTTTATTTTTAATCTGGATTTTAGTCAAGGAACAAAAAATAATTATGGGGAGAAGAGATCAAAGCATCTCATTCATTATTTTTATTTGCCCCTCACAAAATTTACTCGTTATCACTTAATCAGAAAAACTTTACTTTGGGAAAAGTTAATGAAATAGTGCCATTTTTGGAAAAAAAATTAAAATCTCTCTATATGTTCTTATGGTTATTACGGTCGTTGCAAATCGAATAATCAAGTGATCTAAAAATTGTCTGAGGGAGAAAATTCACAAAATGGCGACACTTTGGGAGAAAATGAAATGTAATTTGAGAAATTTTACAATTTCCATCTTGCAACACTGAATAAACGACTCATTCAAATATTCCCTTCTGACCTGTTGCTTTCAAATGCATTGTAGTTGGTCAACGCTTTTTTATATCATATACAAAACAATTTTTGAAAATGGTCAAAATGTCGTTGTGACACGCCTTTTACTATAGATTCAATAATGAAAGTTTACATGCAAAATAGTAGCCACAAATGATATAACCTGGTTTTTAAGATTTTGAATAGATATATAATTGAGTATGACTGCACATTTATACAAGAAGAACTTTAATTTTGGATGCCTTGGTGTCATTTAATGAATAATTATTTCTTATTGAATAATCTCAGAAACATTTGAACAACATCAAGATTGCTAGATTTGCCATTTTGATAGTTATTCTGTCATACTATACAACGAAGCAAGAAAAACACTTGCGTGATACAATTAATAAAAGATATCCATTGTGATCATATCCTACAAAAATCCATTCTTAAAGAGTGAGAAAGAGGTTTTTCAATTTACATTGTATTTTTTGTTCCGAAGGGATAAATCTAGTTCAAAAACTGTCATTTGGTTCGTTATAAAACAAAAAGTTAATAACCAAGTCCTTAATCCTTTTTTACGATATTTCAGAAATGTATTGACAGCTGCACAGTAGAGATTGTCTGACGTCATATTCCTTTTGAAGGAAGTGCCGAATTCGTCGCATTTAATTAGCCCATCGTTCCATTCAACATTTGACCTTTAAACTTTTTAGAATCATTTGACGCAAAAGCACTGGAGAGTAGAAGTTTCTGAAAAAATATCTGACCCCAAAAAAGATTATTACCCCCTATCATGTTACTGTAAGTACATCGCCATAAATTCAGAAATGTTTCTACTTTCATTTTACAAGAATGAATATGAAAAAGAAATCTTTATTTGTTTAAATTTAAAAAAATATTGTTTAAAATTTTTCTAAAGCAGAATTCGTTAACATCATCTCTTTCAACAATAGTATCATATAATTAAACCAGGCTTCTATTTAAAAAAATGAGTCCCAAACAATAAATAATTAAATTTTATTCACCGTTTAAAAATAAGCTATTTTTACCACAACGAAAAAAGATAACTCTGATCCATAAATAAGAATTTTTAAAGAAATTGTACACCTATTTTTCATAAAAACAAAATATTTTGCGAAGTTCTTTTGTATTTGATCTCCTGACTAATAACAGCAAAAGTAAATTAGATGAAATTCTAATAAATTAGAAAAAAAATAATTTCTTTGCTGTTATAAAAACTAAAATCTGAATTTCACTAAAAGTAACAATGTATCCAATATACTTAATCAAAATTATTAAAAATAGAAATGGCTTAACAATACTTACTAAAACATCAAGCAGTGTTATCATAATTAAGATATCTTTTCAAGTCGCATAATTAATATCGCATTTATTTATTGCCTTGTAAGTTATTAAGAATTAAAACAATGCTGCAACATGTTATGAAATAAAAGAATAATAGCAATAAGTACAGAAACATGAAGCAAAAATACACAATGAAAGGAGGAATTATAATAGCTCTATTCAGAAAAAGTGATAAGTAAATTTATGATCCATCAGAATTAATAAGTAAAATTTGTTCAGAGATATCAAATCTTTAAGAAAATCGTTCCATAGCAATTAGTGAAAATTAAAAGTATAATTACTTAATGTAATTAAAAAACATTCTGTTAGCTAAGTAACACGAGTCAAATTTTTTACAGTACTGGAATTTATAGGATAGGATTAAAATAGATTTGCAATTTCATTAGAATTTTCAAAATAACTCATGGAATCGAAATTTTGATTTTGCTATTCGATTCCCAAAAATAAAAAAAAAATCCAGACAAAAAATAATGCTATAATAATTATTGAAAAAAGTAATGTCTGAAATATGAAAATGTCTTCCCAAAATACATATTTTCCGTTTTTGTTTAAATCACATTAAATTAATGACTCCCGAAAGTAGAACAGAAAACATATTTATATAAGTAGCATACACACACGTTTCTTAAAACTTTAATTGCATTAATTTTTTTCTTAAAATTTGAGCCGTAATAAAATTTTAATCAAATTTTGAATTCATGTGAAATGTAATTTAATGAATTTAAATCACAATTATCCGAGTATTTGTTTCCCAGTCAATCTACGTACATGGCACAAGAATAACAATAAAGCTACCATCAAGATGATAACTATTTTTGAGTGACATTATTTACTTTGATATACAAAAATAATTATTGTAAAATATTGCCGTTTTTCAAGCTGAAGATTTTCTTACCAAAGAAGATCTTTTCAAGCTCTTTTCTACCAAAAACTGCCTTTCTTTCACCAATATACACAGTGGGTTCGTTCAAAAGGTTCTAGGACATCCGTACGTTAAAAAGTACAAATGGCGTCATCTTTAAGAAACCAACGGAAGGATGTAACAAGTGTTCCTTTCATTTTTGATTATTTAGACTTGGCAGCATTCCTTTGCGCAAAGCGTGTGTGCGTCATTGTCATAAAAAATAATAAATGAACATCAAATTTTGTTTTAAATTGAGGAGATCGGCCACAGAAACTTACGAAATGACAACATTACCATCGTATAGTGATAATGCTATGAGTGGCTTTCGAGGTATAAATTTGGAAGATATTTGACCGAAGACAATGAAAGATAAACTGTCTATCTTCAAATCGAAATGATGAAAATGTTGAATTTGTACAACAAAAGTTCATCATCAAGGCTCTTCTGTGAGTGAGACATTCTACAAAAAGAAGCGTTTGAAACGAATGAGGGGTATCAGGCTCGATATGTAGGGTAGTGGAAACAATGTATTGTCTCACAAATCCAAATGCATCATAATTTGGAGGAGATAGGTTGTATTCATTAACTACCTCCTGCGATTTCCGGATCTGTGCTCCATATTATTTTTTTTAATTTCCTAACTTGCAACTGAAAATGATTAATTTGTTGCTTTTATTAACATCACACAAGAAGCAACACGGGGGTTATTGGCGACGGACCTCGTAATTTTGAACGTCGTTCAAGTGATGATTACGATCACTCCTAACTTCCACAGCATGCCAACAGGAGGACTTTGAGCCTTGACAGCTTTAACGTGCATTACACCCAGCTACATGGTGGGTCTTAAGTGGCAATCAAGGTTCGAACTCGCAACCCCACGAAAACCGCCAGTCGTGAGTCCGCAACCATGACCACTAGACTACCGCGATTTCGCAACTGAAAATGAAGGAACAGCTGTTGTAATCAATAGAAGAGATTGCAGCGGCATTGACATCGGAACTCAATAGTGTTGGATGAAAGGTATTCTTGAAGACTTTAAAGGAATGGTTCTATCATTTCAAATATTGTATTAAAATGTGATGAAGCTGTGAAAAAACTTAACACCAAACGTAAATATACCCATTGGATTGTATGGTCCTTGTGTGATCATTCCTGAAACTTTTTGAAAATGCGGTGTATTTCAAATTCTCGCTCAAATGCAACGAGTATTTTTTAAACACTTTTCAAATCAGGATCAAAAGTTAATACTCAATATCGATTTCTCATTTCTACAACTTCTAGATTTTAAAAAAGGATTTTAAAAATCCAAGATAACTGTTCAATGGTTTGAACAATCGAACTTGTAGAATAATACTGATAATGACCAGTACTTTTCATTACTTTTCATCATTACTTTTTGGAATACAATACTTATCTACGGGCAATGTGTGTATGAGAAAGAAAGAGCATTTTTATAAAGTATTTCTATTAATCTCAGAACCCAAAACATTCGTTTAATTATTCTGATTTGTTTTTATAATGATGTAATCGGAATAGAATTTAAAAAAATATAATGAAATATTTCCGCACTGATTATTTGAAATAAATTACAGATCTCACAGCTTAACATTTCCTAATTTTCTTTTCGGCAAAATGTTTCGTTTACATTTTTAAGAATATGTGTATTATTATTTGTAAAATAAACTTGTTCGGAAGTTGTAATTACTAAACTTATCAGTTTCCCTTATTTTTATGCAGCTTTTTTATTTAATAGTTTAATTAACTCACATTGTTTTTTCATCTTTTGAAAACAGATTAATTTTCCTTTCCCGCGTGAAATTGATGTTTTTAATAACTTTTCTTCAGGAAGTAATCTCATTCCTCCATCCGAAAAAATCCCATACCCTCTTTACTATTTCGCTATAAATCACATTGCTTTCACCTCTTTTCTTCTTTACAATTATTTTATTTCTATTGAAATAACATACTGAATAAGTTATTATATATTCAAAAAGGATTTGCATCAAACCAACAATGTTAGCGTAATGACATTCTTCTCTAATCATTGTTCTCTTCATGACGATAACTGAATCCTAGCTTTTGATAGGGAAAATTTTTAAATTACGTTTTTGTTTTTTTCTTCAGAAAAGAGAGTTCAACACTAATAACTTAATATTATTGTTTCATGACGAAAAGGAAAGGAAAGAAAAGAAAAATACTCTAGGATATATTATGAGTAATAGTTTATCCCTGAGGTGGCACTACATAACTACTAATCATTTTGAAGAATATAAAAGAAGAAACATTAAAGATATATTATTTCTTCAACATAAAATTATCTTTTTCCTTTAATCTAAGAGTACCTAAAACTCTTTTGTATTTCTGCATCTCTGAAGTTTTCACTGTGCATCAAAAATCAGATAATTGCTTCTCTATTATAGTAGTTATTAATTAATAATTTTTCAATACATGATTCTATAAGAAATTTATAGTTTCTAAATAATATTAAAAAGAAAGCGAAAACATATAACGCATCATATCAAAGTGAAGTAATTTTTAATGTTAAAATACTATTTTAAAAAAGTTTATAAATCAATGCGATTTTTTTAATTTTCTTATTTATTACAAAATCGAAAATAACGATAATTTGAATTCAACTAGATAAACAATGAGAACTTTCTTTACAACGAATATAATTTAAGAAATAATGTATTTACAATAGCATAGTAAAGGATCCAAACCATATTCACAGCTTTTCCAAATAGCAAAATATTTCAACATTAATATCAGTTTGTTTGATTATGACACGTTTATACATTTTTATTACATTTTATTCTTTAAAATTAGAAAAAAGTGCGAAATTTTTCGCTTGAATAAAACAATTTGAAAAACCATTTTGCATTAAAGTAAAATGGAGTATGTTCTGTATATGAAAAAAAGTAATTACTTAAAACAGAAGTAACAAAACATACTTTAATATTATACTCTTTATATATTTGTGAAATAGAATAAAATATATTGTTATACATAATGTTGGAGTCATTTTCTAACAGAAAAAAATGCATTCTAAATTTTAATCCTATTTTGTGACATTTGACGAAAAGTTTTAAGAAATGCATTATTTTATGTTGATAATTATTTTTTTATTATTTTAGATCTATTTGAAAATTGTTGAGTTGCTTTTCTATCCTTATTTCTTCATATTTTCCTTACATTTAACCTTAACATGATTTGATACCTTCTTACCTCCCAAAGAAAAAAAAAACGGTAGGCATTTTAAATGATATTTTAACGTTTAACGCATACTATTTACACTAATTTAAAAAAAACTATACTTTTTTCACTTATGAATATCTCTACAGAATATATATAGCTATATTTCTAAATGATGATTTTAAGTTTTTTTTTATTGGTGCTAGTACCCCACTTGCCCAAGATGCGTGCTCCAAAACATCGTTAATTTACTAATAATTAAACATGTCGTGTAAATTGGTATAAATGTTCGTCGGGGTATCGTATAGGTATAATTATTACTAAGAATATATTGGATAAGATTTATTCCGCTTAGAAATTTATCATGATGTACATAGCTTTGTAAATTATAGCTATTAAGGGTGATTTATTTGGTTTCAGGAAGCCGTGTATTGAAGTAACCCTCAGTATCAAGAAGATAAGAGTTCAATCTTTTGAGATTTACAATGACGGCCTTCAGTGAAAGAAGTGCATAGTTGTGGAATATGACTATATACAGAAATCTTAAGAATAACTAATAAAAATTAAGTTTCTATTTCGATTAATCGTAGAATTAATTGAAAATTTATGAAACAGCGGGTAACTTCAATATACAGCTATTAAATCATTATTAATAGCTGTAATGTACAACATTATGTACGTAAAGATCAATTAATAATCAGAATACATTTTCTTCAGATATCTTAGTTATTTCTTAGTAATAATTAAAACTTTATGATATCCTCTCATATATCTGCGATCTAACGTAAAGTGAAAGGAGATTAATAAAAAAGTGAAAATATCAGCTGACAAGGAAAGTAGAGAAAGGTCCTAGGGCAAGTGACCTTGTACAAAAGATTTTAAGTCCCATGGGAGAGAGGAGAGAATATTCTGGTACCTCGAGTTATAGGACGTAAATCTCTTACTTACTTGAAAAAAAAAACAAGTCATTGAGGGATAATAGAATTATAGTAAATGGCTTAAAGGTTTCTTCATTCAACCCATTAATTTATAATTTAAGTTAAAGGACTGTAAAATAAAAATTTAAATATTAATAAGATTTTGATCGTGTTTATAATGTTGAAAACATGATAACTTTTACATAAATAAAAGTGTTTTAAAGAGACATTTTGAAAGGCTCTATTCCATTTTCTTTTCAACTAATATTTTTGGGACTTTTGATTTGATGTTGCTTTAAATCAGAGCGTAGCGTTAATTTCTTCCACCCAGTGCGAACCCTAAATTTGCCACTCTATATAAAAATAAAAAAAATAAGAATTTTACAAATGCATTTCATGCAAGTAAAATTAAATTAGTTGTAGTTTAGTACATCAAAACCAATAAGTGACATTCTACGTGGGTAAAACGGCAAAGTCATTGCAAAGTTTAAAAACAAACAAAAGCCTTAATATTCCTATATATTCAAATTCTTAACATTCCTATACACATTAATTCTCTTATTTATTCGACAAATTGTATAAAACAAATTGAAATTAAAAATTCAAATTTCAAATTTTTCAAAAACTACATAATTTAACTTTACAACAAGTAATAAATTTAGGTACATGTTAAACTTTATCAAAGTATAAAATAAACAATATCAACATGGAGCGGCTCTTCTAAATAACAAAAACGTTGAAGAAATTAAATGTCACCTGCTCATAGTCAAGCCTAATAGTTGTCCAAGGAACAATAAGACAATATTCAAAATTCAAAATAGGCACACTAATTGCATTTGAAGCGTAGCAACAGCGGACCGACCTCGTCCGTTTTGTAATTCAAATAGTGAAATTTATTTTCGTATTCTGAATAAAACATTCGACAGGCTTTTATTTAGATTCACATAAATGTAAAAAGGTGTGGCTATTCAATTAGCAAGACTGACACTGTAAAACATTTTATTTTAATTTCACACATATTTATTTATTATCACCTTCAATATACACCTCTCCTCTGTCCCAACAACTCTCTACGCGAATCTGCAGTTGTTCGAAACAGTGCTGGAAGTCTTCTGCGAGCTCCTCCAGGATACGTGCCGCTGTCTCTTATATAGCTTTAACGGACTCCAATCTTGTTCCTTTTAATGCATTCACATTAAGAAGCAGATAGAAGTCGTATGGCGCAAGATCTTGCGAATACGGTGGATTGTTTAACAGCAGAATGCTGTACTTGGCTAAAACTTTCTTGTCAAAATATCCGGAATGACTTGTCCTACCACATTTCGGATCGTTTTTTCTTTCGTCCTTCACGGAGTTCAGCAAGAACAGAAAGAATATAATGTTGATTAATAGTTTGATATTCAAGGCCCCAGTGAATGTATACAATTCCATGAATATCGAAAAAAACAATCATCTTTGCTTTGAATTTTGATTTTCTCATTCGAACTTTTTTGACTCTCGGTGAACATGGGTTCTTCCAATGCATGTAATAACATTTCGTTTTAGGATTATATGTAATAAAACCACGATTAGGTAAGCGTCATTATCCTTTCCGATAAGTTGAGGTCATTTTCAGTGGCATTGAAAGTGTCAGTACTAAATGTTTGCGGGCTTCTTGTTGTTCAAACGTGAGAAATTTAGGCAACATTTTGGCACACTCTTTTTGCTTGCTAAAATTACTATGTAAAATTTGTATGGATTCTTTGTCAACTCGTACAGTCCCATCAATCGCACGAATACTTATCCGAGGGTCCGTTCGAACCAGTTTACTAATTTTTTCCGTATTGTCATCCGTTTCTGTCGTGGAAGGGCGACCTGAGGTCAAATCATTTTCAAAGTCTTCTCGGCTATCTTGAAAATGCTTAAATGACTCAAAACCACGTGCACGCGATGAACAGTCATCGCCAAAAACTTCTTTCAATAAATTATAAGTTTCAATAGCGGTTTTTCCAAGTTTCATGTGAAATTTCGAAACAGTTCATTGCTCTATGGTTACACTTATCATTTTTCAGACGAAATAAAAAAAAAAAATAACGAAAATGCGAATGAAGGATATGACTATATGGATTTGTTTACGGAAGCTAGAAGCACTGCTTACGAAAAAAAAAAAAGGCTTCACGCTAAACGGTTTTTGTCGCTGGCCTTTAGCGCATGCGTACTTCTTCTGTAGCAGTGTGAGACTCGTTATTTAATATCCACGCCTCGAAATTATATTTGTTTACTTTAAATATTACAACGTTATTTTTAACCACTTTTACTTGTTCAATTTCCTTGAAATTCTGCATAAATTTCAATGTAATCCCGATGGCAATACAGTTATCTTATCTTATAAACCATAGCTTCATGCTGCAGACAGAATTAGTTAGCCCCTGGTATCCACCACATCTGGGCCACACGAGACCATGGCCCCATCAGCCCTCCCCCACTACGCTATTGATTTAATTGAAAATCTCTATCAGTAAATAAAACGTGACTGATGTAGATTAGGTTATAATTATTGAAATGTAATGAATAGATCACAGGAGATACATTTATAAGTAATGAAGTGTTTAATATGATAGTTAGAGGTTTAGATAGTAATAAAGACAATGAGCACTGAAATTATGAATGCGAGACATCTGCATCATACCATCCCTGAGTAAGGAGCTTTAGGCGAGATTATAGAGAAGATCTACAAAGGGTCAAGGATTCGAAGCTTTGTCTATAAATCTATTAAGGACTCGAATCCCATAGGTTCAGTAAGGTAAATACTAGTTATTACATAAAATGTTTGATGGAACACATATACGGACCTTTGCCACATATAGATTAGTTTAGGGAATGAAATTTGATTATTCTTAGATCTTATCAAAATAATATTGTTATCATCACTGTGTGACTTTCTATTCATTGGACTATTAATTCATAATTATTTTAAATAAGATTTTAGAATAAAAAGTGAAGGAAAAATATTAACGGGGTGTTACAACGTTACAACGCATAAAAACTAGTTACTTTTATAACTATAACTTCACAAAAAATTCAATTTTATTCATAGTTGAGAAATATAATGAAATGAATGGTTTCACACTTTTTAACTTAATTAAAACTCATCACTTAAATATAGCATTTCTTTTGTTAACTTATATACTACATAAAAATTTAGTTTTACTGAATGGTAATTCCTCTCCAATTACTTATATTTTTATTGGCAGGAAAAATACTTCATTTTTAAAAGTAACTGAAATCTATTAAAAACTATCAACTGTAGAAAAAATAAAGCACAATTTTAGTAGATAACTACATAATGTTTTTGCATACGACGTATTTATAAAACGTTGAACCGTTCCATGAAACGGATAAAATAAGAATTTCTAAAATTCCATTAGTCAAATTCCAAGAAGTATTTTCGAACCATATTGTTAGTTCTTGGAAAATGAACCAGCGTGGTATCGACTTTCAACAACGAGAGAAAAAAAAAACTTTCAAAAATTATCAATTTTTTTGTTACGTAATCAGAACTGGTTAACAATTAATAAAAGCAGATCCTTTGTTCTCCATAAAACTGTATCGGAAAGAGATAAGAATAAACTTGATTAAATGCAAAAAAAGAAACCTTTCTTTGCTTATAAAGTTAGTTATTTTACATTTGGAGGTAAACTGTGCCAAGGAAGGTAAGTATTCAGTGAGATTCGAAACGTTAAAAGTGTTTAGAAATTCGTGTTGAATACATCGTTTATCAAACATCTGAACATGTCTAACTTCCGTTGTTATGTGAATGACGCAAATGTCTTGCTCTAAATATTTTGAAAGGAAACTTTTCTAGTAAAAAATCATGTGGATTTCCTTTTGAAGATAATGCAAATCTAATGGTTTGACAACTGACTGATTTTGCTGAAAAAATCATGGCTTATTTTATCATTGGTTTATTGTATCATATTCTGTATTATACAGAATGAAATTTGTAATAAGTGTGTAAACGATTAATTTTACTTAAATATGCCATTTAATCAAAAAAGTATTTTTTTCATATTTCTACTTAAAATGGAAGAAATATTTATCACTGAAGAATAAAAATAACACTTAATACTTAAAAATAACATTAGAAATTATTATAAGAAATTAAAATATTTACTTTTGATTAACATAAGCAATACATAATATATGTACGCACAATTTCATAATAATGTGTATATCTACAACACTTTTTACTTAAATGGTAAAAGTATTTCAGATAGTTTAATTTGTTTTAAGGGAATTTTATATCAATTATATGATTTACAAGTTTATTAAGAATTTTATCTTGTTACATATTTGCTACAAATTAATAAAGGGAAGTGTGAATAGTAATTGAAATAAATTTAATAAAATGGAAATTAATCTTCAAATTCATTTTTATTACTTTAGTACCCTTTCAGCTTTACAATATGCATAGTATTTTTAAATTTCTTATATAAATTGTAATTCTTACTTTGGGCGTGTACTAATTGCTGACATGTAGGAGAAAAATGAAATTAAAAACAACAATTTTTATTTCATTCTGTGAAATTAGCAATTCTTGAAACGGAATTACGACAGAAGAGTCTTAGTAATTTAATTAAAAAATATTCCAATGTTTGAATGGTTGATTTTGAGATTGTACCTGCACGATTAAACCATTATACTCGATTAAATAAATATTTATTATCACAAATATTCAAATTATTATCAATTTTGAAATGTGACAGCTGATTTTTATTTAAGTTAAGGAAAAAAATATTTGAAATTAAATAAATTGCAGATAGTTAGATAAATTTTAAATTAAGAACCCTTTATGCTGGTCACGGAAAACAATAAGAGATCTTGCGATGAAAAGAGATGGCTAGTTCAACACACGGTTGAATACATCTACCCCTTTCATTCCATTCCGAAACACCTGCTCGATCAATTAGGCAACACGAAGGGAAACATATTTTATAAATATGACCCTTCAAAGCCATTGTTCTTCATATTTATATTATATTTTTCGTTTCTTTTTTTCAGACATCTGGCGACCGTTAGTTGCTATGGTAACTTGACACGCCTTCAAAATCATTTAATATAGTTTTTGTCAACGACCAAATGGTTGGCGAAAGGGGAACGGTTCAGCCTTTTCTGGCGTACATAATGTACTTTGTAAAAATTATGCTGCACGAATCAATTAGTGTTTACTTATTAATCATTCACCAAATGAGAATTTTCGAGAATAATTATTGTCTCTGTGGGTTCATTGAAGAGTTTCTCATTATTTTAATGTAATGAAAGGAAAAAAACAGCCAATCCTTTTTTCCTAGTAAGAGGCTAATTTTCTTTAAAAAACTGCTGGATGGCAAAATACTTTTTTTGATACTTAAATATCATTTATACATGATATTTAACCCACTTCTACCTAACATTTGAGAATAAAGTAGTAATTGTACTACATATAAAATAATTTTGGTTAAATACGAAAGTTTGCATAAATTGCATGAACATACATTGTGTCAATATTTTCTATGCTATTATTGAAAGATCTCTTAAAAATGCATAACTATATGTTCTATGTAATGTATTTTAGAGAAGAAATGCTTATAACATGCCATTTTAATTTTTATATCTCGGCTCAGGCGCAATTACAAATGTACTTGATATAATTTTAGCTCAAAACATTATGCAACTTTTAAAAAGGAATTTTCGGGATTAAGGCATGTTTCAATTATTCATTTAAGTCCAATGGCGATCAGAGAGCAGGACTATGGGAAGCATGTCTCTTTCATGTATAACAAATTTACTTTATATTTGAAAACAGAAAAATCTCACGGTAAAAAACCCGTATAGTTAAAGATTGAAATTTTACATAAAATATTAAGTAATATTTCTTTTTCAAAATGTGATAGAAAACAGAGAAACATTTTATTTCTAGAATAACTAATGACATATTCATCAGCAAAACGAATTCGCTTTATTTCGCACTGTAGCCAAAAATGAAAAGTACTTGTTAGGTTAACATTAATTTTCTATCAAGAATGAAAATTAAGTATTGTCTCTTGTAAAAATCGCACAAAAATAAATACTGCAAGTAATATAAAAATAATTCAAAATACTATTAAATGCAACTTCAAAATGCTAGTAAAAGGTATTATGTAAATTGCCTTATGTATAATTGCCTTGACATGCCTAATAAAATAATTGAAATGCAAAAAAATATATCAACGTCACAAGAATATTTTTTGATAGGAGTTCTAATCATAGACCTTTGTCATCAATACAATTAAAAAGAATCCAAAGTCGACCGCTATTTCGAAATTGCGGCAAAAATACATAATTTCCTTTCTTGACAGCAAAATAATCTACCGAATTCAAAAGCTGTTAAATTTTTTTGCTTATTATTCAACATACTTTTTCTTCTTCCCGGAAAAAAGAACAACGTTCATTTCTTTTATTACACACATTCGCGAATAAATACGCAAGACGATTTCCTCTTTCTTTACTTCTGTCTGTAAAACGTTATTTTATGACGTGAAAAAGAAAAGGATGTAATCACTAAAGTATACCACATGCACATTTTCCTCAGTGTGTGAAATAAAAAAAAGTTTTTTTTTTCTCCCGCTGCTATTATTTACTGCAGGTAATGGTTCTACAATTTTTTCCCTTCGTAATCGGACGTAGCGAATTGGCATATGATCACCGATACGCCTGATCGTCACAGAATGCTGGACACGGTTTCGTGACCAAAGTCGTTTGGCCTATACCACTTTTTTCACAAACCTTTTATTCTTTGTTTGTAAAAGAGACAATGTAGTAGAAAATACTTGACGTCAAGTTAAAGCTAAATAAATAGTTGAGTGAAATCGAATAGATGCTTTCAAGCGATCGCATTTCGTACCAAAAGTTATTGTTTTTTTCCCACATGTGATGTGTATCTGTTTTGCAAAAAGAAAATGTCACCATTTTATTAAAATATGACAATAAAAGTACTGAATATCATTTTTTATAGAAGTTTCTGCAAAGTAATTAGAGTTTTTCAAAAAGGAAAATGATTTTATGCAAAATGAAAATCAAAATTTAATTCATTTCAAAAATTATTTCGACTCAGAAATAGCCATAAGTTTTTAGTATAATAACGAACAAAAAAATCAATATGTAATGAATTAATATGAAACGAATTTGATATACAACCAATAAGAGATCAATAAGGCACATACAACCAATAAGAGATTTCCCGAATGTCGTTTAAAATTCCCAAACTTATTAAAAATATTTTAAAACTGTACAAAAAGTACTTGATCCAGTGTTTTAAAAAGGTTTCTCATAAAATAACGTAAAAAAATCTCAAAAGGTACAAATTTTATATTGTAATTTATACTCTACAATTTTATCAGTTTTCTCTTTCAAATATATAATTATAATTAAAACAAGTAACCAAATTAAATGAGGTTATTTGAAACTTAACATCTATCACATTCTGAGTAACTGTGATGCGATAGTTTATTAACGTCGCACACAGAAGCAGCACGAGGGCTTTGTGGGAAACGAACTTCGTAATTTTGAACCTTAGTCAAATGACAAAGATGACACCTGAGCTGGCACCTCTCTCTCCAAACTTCCACATCACGCCGATATATTTAACGAGCATCGGCCCCACTACATATCAGGTCTTTTGTGGCATCAAGGTTCGAACTCGTGACTCGTCGAAATTCGCCAGCCACAAGTCCGTGAACATGACCACTAAGAGGTTACCGCTTTCAGATCGCATTCCGAGAACTCCAGCTTTTAACTGTTTAACTTAAAACACATTTCTATGACATGTAATTAAGTAGCAATTATTAGTATGAAATGTGTTCAATAACAAATGTTTTCAGACCAAACATCTCGATTCTGATCGATATTTTCATTGAGTAAAAACGAGGAAGGTACCAAAGTATTTTTATTATCTATAATGCTTTGCACATTATTTACAGGAGGAAAATTAAGGAGAAAAGCTAATCCTATTAATATAAAAAGGTTCGCTTCATTTCAGAGTTTAATAATATTATGGCATTCAGTTTAAAATTTCTAAAAAAATGTATGAAAATTAAATGTGTCACATGAATACATCTTGCCATAAAATACGAAGTCAAAAAATATTTAGTATGACACCCATTAAATCTCAATCCAGGGTTCGTCAATACAAATTAAGAATGATTCCTAACAAAATAAGCTTATAAAAATTTCATCCAAGCGTTATACCTAAGGGAAATGAATATCTTTGAAGATCCATTGTTGACTGTTAAGACAGAAAACAAACGACTTCGTGAAGCGTCAAAGCAGTGACAAATTAACAAGAAGAGCTCCGTACTCGGAAGGGTTACGTATAGAATAACAATCTGAGGGGCGGCGTAGCTCATGGATATTGCTAAGGTTAACTTCCTGGGTTAAGAGAGAATTCGATGCCGCGCATATTTCTGCGCGTAATGGTATTAAAATTAATGCTTTAAGTAACGAATTGTATGCAGTTTGTGAAACGCATTATTATCATGCAGAAAATAGACTACCAGAAGAATAGCTACAGCCTTGACTTTCAGTAACCTATTATGAGAGGTTTGTTTTCGCTCTCATTTAATACACTCAGTCCAGCACATGATTTGGATCTATATTATAAGAACAAACTGAATTGACTTTTTAGTTTTTGCTTCTTTTTTCCAATAGCTAGGTTCTGTTCATTCATACAACAATGAATCTAAGTTTGTGACTCGAATTCCTCTGAAGGATCAAGGGCAGTGTTGTTCATGATTCTTAGTGTCCTTTGAGTGATAGGATTAGGTATTGAAACTATTACAGGATCTTTTCTTTGGTAAAAACCAAAACAGAATAGCATGCCTTTGGAATGACGTGAAACACTATTTATACACAAGTCGCTTCATGACTTCAATCGAACAAGGAATACAAGGTAAACGAGAAAAGAAACAAGTTTTAATAGAAACAAAAACATCTCTATTGTGTTTCTATATTTTAGATAGCATATAAAATAAAGTTCAATCAACATTTTTAAAAAATACACTCATTTTTTTCAATTGTTGACTTGCCGCTATTGCAAAAAATAGAAGCGAAATTTTAAATTTATAAAAACAAAACAATCTAAGCAATATATAAATATCAAGAGGGTTTTGACAAAATAACAAAGTTGTGTTACTGAATTTAATTTTTAGGTAACTATAAACTGACAAATTAGTATTTAAATTATAACCCCTTGGAAAATCCTTACATAGAAAGTTCATATCAAAATTATTCAACTCTAGCTGCTAGATTTATATAATTAAGATTTCTTGATTCATTCTTGAAATCAATAAAGGATAGTAAAAGGAAATACATATTGATCTTCTCCTAATTTATAGTTATTCTCCTTGACCACTAACACCATTGTTTTAATTTTTTTTTATTTTAACAATAATAAGTAATATACCCAGGATTTATCGATAAATTAAAATACAATATATTTATTTATTAGATTAAAAGAAGTATTAATGTCTCAAGTTTTTATAAATTACATATTATTTTACATTACAAATTATTTTGATACTTTTTAGTCCTTACTTAAATAAAAAATTTCATTTAAAAATATGTTTTAATTTATATATATTTAATTCTTTTTAACCTCGAGATTTAAGACTAAAAAGCAATTACGTGAGCTATACATAAGTGCAACATTACAAGTAATTTGGAAGCTGTTAAGTACAAGGCCCTCTTAGTCCGTCACTGTTTGAGCATACCATAGTATTATATTGTCAATGAAATTATAAGCGAATGAAAATATTCAATTCGATCGTATGATAAAAAGTAGGTATAATTTTAAATAACTCAAATATAAATATTAAATTGGCGAGACTTTTTTTACTTTCAAATTTACATACGAATACAGCAAATTAAATAAAGTTTGTAAAAAGTACATTTGCTTAAAAATATTGTATATTGTTTCATGTATTTCACTGCTTGTAAATTAATATAACAATTTCATTTTTTATGATAAAAATTTCACTAACCTTTTCTTGACTGAACATATCCATCATTTCTTCGGTTACACAATCATCACTGAGTTTTAACTTTCGCAGTCTGCTTTCAACTTCTTGCAGCCATTTTCGAATACCTTTCATCTGAATAGTGAGACCTGTTATAAGAAAAAAAACAATAAAAAACTGGATCATTTCAAAAGAAAAATTCATCAGACCAAGAAGTATGAAGCAAATATGTTTTTCTACTACACAATGCGAATAAGCGGTACGTATAGGTATGCAATTTCAGAATGAGGAAAAAATGCAAAAATCAGAAGAAAAAAATTTATAGAATTTTTGGTTAAATTGTTTGATATTTTCAATGTAGAATTGAGCGTAAAATAAAAGATAGTTTCAAGTCGTACACACATACACACATGTGAAAAAAAGCGCCTTTTGCTTAAAGGCGTCATAAAAATTCAATACTCAAACTTATATTATTCATATTTTAAAAGTTTATTATATTTTGTGAAAATTACTTAACGGTTATAAATTTCCGTTATTTCTTTCAAAAATAATTTTCTGTCTTATTCCATCATAAGAATATAAGTTTAATGAAACGTTTTAAAATTAAAACAAAATACCTATTAGTATCAAGTTTCAGAACCGTAATTATTCATTACTCAGTGATGATTGTAATCACTCTTACATATTAATTATTTGGTACCGCTGTATTTCAAGAACAGTCAAAAATCAATATAGATTATAATATTCAAATAACGCATTTTGACTAGTTATACCATAAGAATTTTTCGTTGACTTCTTCATTAATTATTTCTATTAAATATATGTTAATTCACTACTGTGCATGGTACAGAAATCGAGGATTTACCGTTTGGTGAACGAAAAAAATGTGTGTGTGTGTGTACATTTTACAATAGCCAAAATTAATGCTTGCGAAATTGAATGTTTTTTACGTCGTACTTGGAGGCAAAACGAGGGCTATATGGGAGACGAAGCTTGCAATTTTGAACCGTAGTCAAGGGACGAGGATACACTTCAGCTGTCATTTTCCTCTCTTAACTTAGACTAGACAGAATTTTCGTGCAAATGGCCTTGATACACGGTGGGACTCAAGTAGCATCAGGATTGGAATTTACGAATGGACGAAAACAACGCAGGGTGCAAGCGCTCAACCTTGATCATTCAGTTACTGCGGCCAACCAAAATTAAAGCAGACAATCCAGTTCTTTAAAAACTATTTAATTTAATTATAAAATACTTATGAGATTATATGTCAATATGTTATATAATCATCTCAGTAATTTTTTTAAAAAGTTTATTATTAACCTATTGAGTTATAACCCAAGGAAATTTAACGAACATAACAACAAGCAATTTTGGAATAATTTTATCGAATGAACTGAGGCGAAAAATTTCAGTTATGAAATGGAGGAATATTTGTTTTTCAAAAACAACTTTAAAATTTTCATATTTTGAATCAAATTCATGAAAAATGGATACGGTATTTCGTACAGTTATCATAAGGAATATTTTTTTTCATTTACAACTAATATTTAAGAAATGTACTTACAGATTTCGATCACAAAACTAAACATCTCGAAATTTATAATTATTATACGGGTTTAAAATCAAATAGTGATGACAGTATTGAAGAATTTCGATAGATTATTCATCTTCGAAATGAATGGTATTTCTGACATTGAGAAATTTTAGAAATGTAAAGAAAGCAATTTAATATAATTTTCTCTATATGTTAATGAAGTCAAAACATAATATTAATATGGAGTATTTTTCAATATGATAAATTGTTTCCTTTTCAGTTGTATAAATTAAGCAAAGACAGCTTTAATGAAACAATTATGATAAAAATGAATTTGTCAAATGAAACAAATATCGATTTTTGACATTAAGAAGAAATATGATCTTCCACGCTTATAACATAGCAATACAATACTTTCCAAACATGTCTGGACCATAGGACCATGGCAAAAGTATTCATGGTTTAGTAATTATTCGACTAAGTACTCCAACGTTCAATCAAACTCTGTTATGCGGGACGAAATGGGGAATGAACATACTAAATATGGGAAATGTCAATGCCCTCTCGAGGATGAGACGTGGAAATAGTAAGCGAGTTGCTTTCAAATTCAGGTATTCATTTCACCATCAAACAATGTCTCAAAAAATTACTTCAATCAAATTGGATAGAAATGGGAATACGAAAATTTGAGTATTAAATAAACAAATCTCATTTCTAATGGAAAATTCACATCTGTCTTTTTCCTCAGTATTGATTCTATAGATTCAAAAACTTCAATTTCTTAGTTATAATAATATTTATTCAATTATCCGATTACTAGTAAATTAATTAAATTTATACCCACACGCACGCACGCACACACACACACATATATATAAGTTAATTGAAGTTAAACTATATAGTTGGTTAATTAATCAAAGTGGACAAGACAATAAACAAAATTCCGTTAGTATAAGTCTTACAAATAAATCAATTTTAGTTAGATACTTCATAAAATACAAGTATCATTAATTTCATTCATGTTCAGTCCCATATAAGTTAAAATGGCCCATTATAAAGCATACACAACTTAAGACTTCACACATAATTGCCTAATATTGTATTTAGCACATTTACTATTTTTTTGCATTTTTAGAAACACAAATTTTATAAAGAAAGCAGTTCAAATTTGAATAAAAGAAGCGTATTCACTTATATATCCTCGGGTTTTCGAATTCCAATTCTTTAAATTGTAAATGTCAATCATATGGATTCATTTTATCTTTGGACGGCTTAAACTCTATTAAAGTTGATTTATATCTACTTTATAAAAATATTATTTACCATGTGTATAAATATGCATTATTCATGGAAATATATTTATCTTCTTATTTTATATAATTTTATATGGATTTCTAACAATCCATCGATAACAAGAATAACAATTTAAAAAATGCATTACAAAAAAAAAATCATGAAAATATTTGAGTCATATAACCTCACAAATGCAGAAAATCCATAATGCAAAAGTTACTTTCCTCTAAGGCAGAAACGAAAAACGTAAGTTAGGTCTTGATGAGCTGAAAAGAAACCTTTAAAATGACCTATCTATTTCTAACAAACATCGCTTTTGACACTAATCCTTTGCCAGGAGCGAAATAGCTGTTTTAATTATCGAAAGAAAAACTAAATATAAGAGTTGTTCAGGAAAAGCTTTAACCTCATGAACTAATTCATTCTGACAGAAAGTATTTTCAACAAGAAATTCAATACTTGGTCTAGTTGAGATGTTGAGATTGCCGATAGCCATTTTTTTTTTAAATATTGTCTTATGTTGAGACACAACATAGTTTTTTCTTCATATTATTAATTATATATATATATATATATATATATATATATATATATATATATTGTTTTGCGAAAAGTACGAGGGTTTTTCAATAAGTGCTAGAAATTCCAAGTGATGATAATCGTAGCCTCGCAAATGATTTGTTTTAAGTAAGCATCATGACTCACCAGACAGCTGTCTTAGTCTCAGTTGCAATACTCGTCACCATGATGCCTTTGCACCTCAAAAATTCTTCGTCTTAACATTTTAGGCCGATGACATCGTCTTCGTCTTTTTCAGAAAAAATTCAGCGGAAACAACCAACCCATTGTTTTGATTTTTACTTGATTTACGGTGCATAATAATGAATATAGGCCTCACCGACGGTGACAACTCAAAACAAAATGACATTTACATCTCGATGCGTCAGGAATCAAATTTGGATTCGGCAGCCATATCTAAACTAACTAATGAATCAATGTCAAATTTGTTTCGTTTCTTTCAAACAGATGGCAGCACCCAATAGTAAGAACAATTTACCTAAATTATGCCATCTGTCTTCAAAGACAAAAGCTTTTTGAACCACCCTCGTATCAGATTGATTAATTCATAATATTATCAAAGATGACATGTGACTATTTCACGAGGTTAAAAGAAATTCAATATTTAATGTTCTGAAAACTGAAAACTGTGCACGAATATATATTCGGAGAAAAAATTAAAAACATTGCTATATTTTCTCATCAAGCTGTTGTTGCATACATCAAAACAACAAATAACTATGATTACATTAAGGATCGAAGAAAATTTGTTCTGGGAATTGAGTGTGATTATTATTTTGCCATCTATTAATATAGAATAGTTATTTGTGCTAATTCTGACTGGAGGAGCTAGGAAGTCGGGATCAGTTTCTTTCATGTGATACAAGTTCTGACATGGAAAATAAATTTTAACACAATTCGGAAAAACCAATGGATTACAATGTCAGAATGAATTTATTATTCATAATTTGAAATAAGTATTAACAAATGTAACAACGAATTATTAACGTTTGCAAATGTTTTCAATTATATTACGAAAAAAGGAGTGGATTTTGACATTTTACATTACACACATAAAAAATTGTATTAAGGAAAATATTCAACATTTCGCTAAAAATATTATATTTATTCAGAATCCATTTTTGATGGAAAAAAAAAAAGAATTAAAACTATTTAATGAGTATGGGCAATAAATTAAAATAGTTAGTTTCAAATTTCGTATAATCTAATCTAAGATTAGATCATCGAGATTTTTTTTTAAAAAAGTTTTTTTTAGTATTTCTCCAGATAAATCTAAATTTAAATTGCTCATTGGTGTGTGTGATGTGATGGTTAGTTTTAACAGAGCAAGAACAAAATAACAAGACAAAATGTAACTGCTATCTAAACGCATGAAGAATGGGAAAAATAACAATTTGTTGACAAGATGAAAAGTCGAAAATAAAGAAGGATCGCTAGGGCACCCAGGGGAACGTCATCCGTGTTTACTGCAGAAGAAAACTCCATTAGAAGAAAAACCAATGTGTTGGAATGACATATTGGTGCATATGGTCTTACGTCAGATTTATTTTGGAAGGCAATTATATTAGCGCATTTCAATAACATGTTTAAAATATTTTATTTACGATTTTTAATTATTGAATACATTTGATATTACATTTAATTAAGTACTTAGCTTTGACTGCTTGTTAGAAGTGCAAACCTTCTGATTATTTAATAATATTTAATGAAATATTTGTATTAAAAAATTTACACTTTTTAGCTTATGTTGCCAACAATAAACACAAGTGCTTAAAGAATTTCCGAAATTATAAAATATCTTATAATATATAATATTTATAATATAACAATAATATTTGGATTCAAGTATATACGCAATATAGTTTGTGACATTGGGCTATTCGCGGTTTCTCTTCACTAACCTTGGGGACTTTTAATTGAGATTGATTGCATTTGCTAAACAACCTTTGCCCAACCAAAAATGAAACGTGATTATGTAAAGCAGGTAGAAATGAAGTGAAGCGGGTGAGTTAGGAAATATATAAACTCCGACTGAAAGTAGCGAGTGAGAGGCTAAAGGAGAAGTGAAGCTGAAGTTATAGATAAGTGGAAGGAAGAGTGGAAAGAGAGGTTTAGTTTAGTTTTTTTTTTAACGCCGCACTAGAAGCAACACGAGGGCTATTGGCGACAGACCTCGTAATTTTGAGCCGCGGTCAAGTGACGAGTACGACACCTGAACTTGCACCCCCCTCTCCTAACATCCACACCACGCCAACGGGAGGACTTTGGGTCCCGAACAGATTTAACGTGCATCAGCCCCGGCTACACGGCGGTCTTTGGCGGCCAAGGGTCGAACCCGCGACTGAACGAAATCCGCCAGCCGCTAGTCCACGACCTTGACCACTAGGCTACCGCGGCCCTGAAAGAGAGGTTGAATTAGAGGGTTAAATTAAAGATTTTTGCAAGAAGTTTAATTACCGCTGTTTTCAACAGTTGATCCAGAATCTGAGTTGCAATCGAGGAAGGAATAGTGGTAAGAGACTGTGTTAGATTACTATTGGTGGGTTGAATTGAGGTTAATAGAAATATTCCCCGGGAGAGCATAGTGAGTTGTTGTCATAGTAAATATATGTTAATAAATTTCGTAAGGGTTGTTCTAGTGTCTCTTTAATTATTGTGTCGTAGTGTTTAATAATTGAATCTAGTGATGGCACAAGATGAAGCCCGGGTCGGGCGGGCGTCACAAGTTGAGATAAGAACTAAAATGAAAGAGAAATAAAATAAGAGAAGCAATGAAAAATGAAATAACCTATCCTTGTTGTTTTAAATGGAATTTTAAAAAAAATATTTTTTTTTACAAATTTTTTACTATATCTTAACTTTTTGATCAACTAGGGAGGGCAAGAATTATAAATACACACTCATTTCCATAGTGAAAATACATTAAGACATCATTATTTATCAAGACTTTTATGACTTATGAATCTCAATAAAATATGAATTTCAGAATCTTGAAATAACATCTAAACATTAATATCTGAATTAAAAAGATGTTCATTCATATTTTCTATCTATGTTGGCCTTTACATGCTTCTGTAATGAATATGTTAGTAATGTAAATATTCGAGGTTGGTTTAATAGTATGAACAAGTGGTAATAAATTAATAAGTTTTAATGCAATGACATTGCGGCATTTTGTTAATAACAGAAACTCCGAAAGGCTGTCTTAACATAGTGTTAAATAATAGGACCCTAAATCGGAACGCAACCTGAAATGGTTAATATTACACCCTGGAAAAAGTATCTTACACGAAGCAAATTATCTCGTAGTACTGTTCATTTTTTGTTTGAACCAATGATTTTTTTTCTGCATAAATTTCGTTTCATATTTATTTTCCTGTGTAGTAATGACAAAATAGTTTTTCTTTTGCATGTTTAAGTAGCAAATAGCATATTTAATATAACGTTTTCAAAATTTGAAGACGTTGCATAATAAACGTAAATATGAGTTAAAAAGTCACGCATTTATGCAGAAATTGGGACATTTCTTCCTGCCTAAAAATGTGTTTCGAGTTTGGTCCAGACCCTCAGATTTTGCAAAAACATCCTGAATGATTTTCAGGTAATTTGTTAAATTAAGTAATATATTAAACTGAGCATACACACATTGCAATGAAAAAAATACGAGTTTTAAATTCAGATTTGATATGTTTCTTATCATTGTTAACGATGATTCATGTCACATTAAAGTGAAAACATTCTTAAATTGTTCAGAAGGAAAAAGGAAACATCAAGTATATTAAAAGAAGCATGTTGTTTTATTAATAATTAGCATCTAGCTAGACCACATCACTGAATGCGCTTCCTTCATATAATTCTTTTAATAGACCAAAAACAATTAAGTATTAACACACCGCATTAATAATAACAGCGATTCACGTTGTCTATGAATGAACAATTCTTTGATTAATAGCAGAGTGGCTTGTATTCCTGATCTGCAGAGATAGCGAACAATAATCTCTGAATCATGCGCGTTTCAGTTTCTGGGCACGTTTGTTTCTAAACAGAAATGTAGTTGAGTGGTATTAATTACCGATAATGTTGGCGTCATTACTGCATTATATCTGTGTTAAGAGAAGCAACAGAATCTGACCCTTAGAGAAGAACTCTCACTGGACTCGACAAAGAGCAAATTCGCGAGATGATCTTCAATTAGGCAGCCTAGTTTATTCACTACAACTTATTATTAGAGATAAACGTGCCTATAAATGATGTGCGAAGATAAAGTTTTAGGAATAAACACACACGCAATTACTTAGAAAAACTTGGCTGATAACATAGATAAATATACGTTGCGTAAAGCGGCATTGGCGATGTAATCAGACATATACTGGTTTGAAGATATTGCAAGATAGTATTTCAGTTGAGAAAACAAAAAATAATTTAAATATTTAAGAAATTTATAAAATAAAATTATTTAACAAGAAGTATATATATATATATATGTGTGTGTGTGTGTGTGTGTGTGTGAAATTTCGTATGCATAGACATTTGAACCAAATATGTAAATGAATCAAATTTGGTCTCCAATGAATGAATAGCGGGAGCTACAGCGCTTCGGAATTGCGCACTCAGCAGGTGTATATAAGAAGCGATTCTCAATCATATGGTCAAATTTTATGTTGCAATGCAATTTAGGATACCTTTCAATGACTGAAAAAATGCCTCGCCGCAGCATTTGAGCTCATTACGAGCAATTGTCAGAGTTTGAAAGGGGTCGTATCACTGAATTGAAAGAGGCAGGTTGGACAAATCGGAGAATCGCTCTTCATATGGATCGAAGCGATGCGGCGATTAGAAGATGCTGGCAAGAAAAGGTGGACAATGGCAGATTTCGGCGTCATGATGGAAGCGGTCGACCTAGGACCACAGCAGATCGGGAGGACAGAGTGATTATCAGACTAGCTGTCACAGCACCCGATCCATCGTTATCAACCATCATAAAGGTGACCCGCACACGAGTGTCCACCATGATAAACGGCTAATAGAGCGAAATCTACCCTCGCACCGACCGCTACACCACCTATCACTCACGCCGCACACTGTCGAGACAGGTAACAGTGGTGCTTGGCTCGATCAGGTTGGAATGATGTTGACTGAGGACGAATAGTGTTTAAAGGTGAATCCCGCTTCCAACTGTGTCCTGACGATCATCGAAGACGTGCCTGGAGACTCCAAGGATAGAGTGCCGATCCTGCTTTCACTGTTGCATGCCACATAGATCCTCAACCAGTAATTATGGTCTGGGGTACCATTTCACTTGATAGCCGGACCTCTTTGGTCGTCATTAGAGGCACATTTACAGCACAGCGGTACGTGAACGACAATCTCATAACTGTTTTGCTACCGTTCCGTTTGCAGTACCCAGACATTTCAGCAAGATAATTCCACACCACATACGGCGCGTGTTGCTATGAACTGTCATACAGCTTATCAAATATTCCTTGGCCAGACAGTTCGCTAGATCTTTCTCCAGCCGAGTATATCTGGGGTATGATGGGAAGGAGACTGCATCTACCAGGGAATGTTTATGACCTAGGCGACAATGGCAGCAAATTTGGCAAGAAATACCACAGGAGACCATCAGGGAGCTTTATCACTCAATGCTACTTTGTGTCATCTTGCATCCAGGTTAGAGGTGGGTAAACATCTTATTCAGCTTGTTACTTTGTAACTTTCTAACTATGAAATAATTCAATTTTTCAGAAATTTTAATCATTTCTTATTCTGTTCATAATTTTCCTATCCGCTAATTTTTGTCTACATTGGACAACTGCTTCTTGATGCGTCGTTTATTTTGAATTTCTATAATTTACCTTGTAGATTGAGATGATTGGTTGGTTTTATTAACGTCGCACTAGAAGCAACATGAGAGCAATTGGTACCGGATGTAACTTTGAACCTCGGTCAAGTGACGAGGACAAAACTTGACACGTGGTACCCCCTCTCCTAACTTCCACACCACGGCAACGGGAGGACTTTGAGGCACAACAGATTCAACGTGAATCAGCCCCGACTGCACAGCGGGTCGTTAATGGCATCAAGGGTCGAATTTACAATTCGACGAAATCCACCAGCCACGAATAAGCTGAATAACCTCTAGGTTACTGCCGTCGCCGGTATTATTTAAATAAATAAAGTTTTAATACAACTTTATCATTATTATATGTCTACTAAATTTTAGATTTGTTTATTAATTTAATATTTAATGGTACTATTCAATAAATTATATATATATATATATCGCACTTCAAGCCCAACTATGGTGAAATAAATGTTCCTTTGGAAAGATGGATTTTACATTATGAAGAGTGGTATCCTGGGGATGTGTAGTGAAAATTTTGAAAAGATTGGATGAAAAAGTCTGAAGATATGAGCGATAAAATGTACTAGCATAGCGGCGCCATCTATTGTAGAGAGAGTCAATTGTTGCTTGTAATTGAAGATCCATTTGGGGAATTTTGAGTGTGCAGAGGAGATGGCGTAAGCCTGCTTTGCGATTGGTTGAAAGGCAGAGTACAGAGATGCTGCTATTGGCTGCTCTCACAAAAGTTTAATTTACAATATATATGGTGGGAGGGATTTTCACCAAGGAAAAGAAAAAAGTTATTAACATTGCGGCAGTTTAAAAGTTGATAATAATAGGTATAAAAAGTTAAAATTTAATCAGGGAGGATTGAGAGAATCAGAGAATTTGCCTGGGTCTTTTAATGTAAGGAGTAATTAAATAATTTTCAAGATTTTGAACGTTAATGTTATCAATATTGTCAAGAGAGTTAAAAAATTTTGTTGTAAGATTTTAGACATGTTTTTTAAAAATAGTGATTTTAATGCTTTGTAAATTTCTTTATTTTTCATGAACATGGAGGCTTCTTCACTACTATTGCTTCGGCCGATGGTATTTATACCTGGCTTGGCATGAAAATCTAAGAGTTTCGCCAAGGTTCCAGGCTATCTCCCTTAATATTGGTTCTAGAGCTTCGATGAGGGAACTTTCCAGAAACATCTATTTTTCACCAAATCTCGCTAGCGGTAGCTGAAAATCTCCCCAAAAGGTCGCCAATTCCCTAAAAATGCCGTTTTTTAAAACGTTTTTCTGAATTTCACTTGGTGTGTGTGTGTGAGTGTGTGTGTGTGTCATCAAATTTTCGATCGTTAATTTAACCAACTTCCCATCAAGCTAGAGCTTTGAAATTTTGGGAATCGTTCGTACTCGCCTAACAATGCAATATTTAGACATTTGCGACAAGTTTTAACTTATGTTTTCTTTAATAATGCAGTTTAGCCCAACCACTTGGCACGATTTTAAAATTTGGTACCAAACTTGGCGATTTTTTTTGGCTGAACATTAAGTCCGTAAAACGGACCATGGTAGTCACATTTGGCAAAATACCGCCAAATAATTCCTGTCGCCAAGGGAGGTTGGCTAAAACTGCCTTCCAACCATTTAATTTACCGGATGAATCAATTAATTTTAGTTAGTTTTAACGTTTTTATGTATTTCACTTGGTGTGTGTCTATCTGTGTGTGTATCAGTGTGTCATCAAATTTTCCATCATTAATTTAACCAACTTCGCATCAAGGTAGAGCTCTGAAATTTTGGGAACCGTTCTCACTTGCCTAATAATGCAATATTTAGATATTTTCGACCAGTTTTAACTATTATTTCAATAATTTTCTTTAATATACTTTGCCATCATATAAAAACGTTGTTCTTAAAAACGTTGGTTTTTATTTCGAATTATTTTAACATTGAATGTGCGATTTTTGCCCAAACTTTGTGTATTTCCGATCTGTCTGAGATATTTCAAGATAAACGCAAGTAATATTTACAAATTTGAATCACTATATATATATATATAGTTATATATATATTGATACAAATTTGATTACTTGATAATTACTTGAGGACATTAAATCATGCTGTAGTTGAAAACAAAATTTAATCAAGTAAGAATGCGAGTCACATTCCACTTCAACTTTCTTCATTAACTATTCATTTTAGGTAAACGCTGCGCAAGAACAGACTTCCGGGTCGAAGAAAAAAGACAAATTTTGAGCAGTTTAACCGTAGTGTTTGTTGCAATGGTGAGACGATCAAAAGGGCTCTATTTTTCAGAGTATCCCCTAATAAAATAGGGAAATTCATAAGAAACGTCAACAACACGTCAAGAAACACGTGGTACAGGATTAGGGATTCTGGAAAAATTTCCTAATAGACAAGGAGTCTGAAGGGATTATTTTGACAAATTTACGATCGTGGGAAAAAAGAATTAAGCAAATTTTATGAGCACTTGATCTAATAAATAAAGGGATAATTTGGAAGGGGATCAGGAAATAAGAATGAACTCTTTATTTTTGAATTAAGGAATGGGTTAGAGTACACAATTAAATTATTATTAGGAGAAATTATTAAATTAAAGTTAAATCATTACTCACACACAAATATATATATACATATAACACATCGATCAATAACTCCCGAGACTAACCCAGAGATGGCGCTCGTAGTAAACCAGAACCAGGTCTTCTAGAGTACAACCTTTAGCAGAAAGATCAAAATTTTAAATCGATCGGACCAGGAAAAGGTTTTGAATGAAGTGAAAAGTTTTTCCAAGTGGGTGCCACATGCTCATGGAACAAAAAGCAACGAGTCGATGATTCAGAAAGCTGTTTATCGCTATTTACTCAAACAAAAATATTTCTTGCAAAAAAAATAGAAAAATTTGGGGAATTTGGAAAAGCGTGAACGATTATATCCACCCCTAAAAGGTGATTAACAAAAGGTGTTATCTTGATGAATAAAAAAAAATTTGCAAAAAAAATGTTGTTTTCAATGTTAGACTCGGGAGTTATTGATCGATGTGTTATATATATATACACACACACACACACATATATATATATATATATATACACACACGCATACAAAGGTTGTTCAAATGAAAAGGGACGAAACGACACTGTTGGTACAAATGAAGACTGTATTCAAAGTATGCACCATTTGCCTGAGCACAACGATCTCATAGATTAACGAGCCGAAGGAGTCCTTTATCTCAGAATTTCTGTGACCATGATGAGACCCAGTCCTTCACAGCGTCCTTGAGTTCGTCGTCCGAGTCGAAGCCTTTTCTTTTCTGATGTTTTTTCAGGGGATCAAACCCATGGAAATCGCAGGAAAATCAGGGACATGTCCGGGCTGTATGGTGGATGGTCAAGCTGCTCCCACTTGAACTTGGCCAGTTCCGCGTGTGTGACCTGGACTGCTGACATCCATCTTCACCGCCAACATTCGCAATGTGACATGCCGATCAGTGCTTGTGGTTTCGTTTACATTCTCCTCCAATAGTTGGTATGTTTTCAATGGGATGATCCCTTGACCTTGGTTTTCTTCCGTGATAGCTGCCAGGACTTGGATAGGTTTAGCAAATGCTTCGTTGTTCTTGTTTTTTTTTTTTTTTTTTTTTTTTTTATCGGTAATTGAAAGTTGGAAAAAGAGGCTTCTATTTTTTCTCCGAATGCGCTTTTGAAAATTATTTTTCCTTCCTCATTATTTTCATCCGAAATGAGATTTGAATTCAATGCAGTTTTCATCGATTCGTAATCATTTAAAGCCGTTGCGCTCTTTCCGTGGACAGCAATTTCAGCATATTGGAGATCACTCATATCTAATTTTGGTTCGCTTGATTTTTTCTTTTTTCCTGTTTATAAAGGAACTCAGTTTCAATTTCTGCTGTTACTGCCTTATCATCTTACGTGTGTTTATCAATATAACCATTCATTCCCGCCGCTTTGTATCTTTTTGGATAATTCTTCGCCAAGGGTTGCAATCCGCAAATATAACATTCTTTCGCTTATTTTTTTATTTCTTTCTTCTTCGGAATTCTGGTATTTTCCTTTGAATGAGGTGGAACATATTTCCGTTCTGGTAAATTTTTCTGTTCTTCCCATGGTGGTCGTTTGATAAATGCTGAATACTCTCTTTTGAAAATTTTCTCTCGGTCTTCTGTTGACACTCGCTCCGACATTTTCATAATCATCTAATTTTGAGGCAATTTGATCCGGTTTTTTGAAATGTGTCCATTCGTCAATAAAAGGATCATACACTTCGGGCGGAGTTCTGCTTTTTATTTGGTCAGTTAAGTCGCACAAACTTCAAAAGTTCACTGATGCTTCACAAACAATTGTCTAAATTTTTCTGGGTTTAACTTGTATCGTTTCAGAAGAATTTCTTTCACCTTATCATAATCGTTCATGATTTCTTCGTTTTCATGTGCGATGATGTGTGCAACATCGTATGGCAATTGTCCGTTAAATGAAAAATCAAAATTTCCTTTTTGATATAAACTCTTTTACCTTGTCTCTCAAATAACGCTGGATATAAGTTAATATAGTTGTTGTTCGGATCAAATTTTGGGAGGAAATTTTGCAGCTCCACTTTCGATTTAACAACGAGTTCTGAATTAGTCGTGTCGCTCATTCTAATTATTTCGTTTTCTAAGCGTAATTTCTGCATTTCAAATTCACTTTCTTCCGTGCGTTTCCTTTCATTATCTTTTCTTTTCCTTGCGTCTTCTTGTTTTTTTTCTTTCCTTCAGTTCTTTTCTATGTTCTATTTTCGTATTGAGCAATTCTCTGACAAACTCTTCTTAATACGCTTCAGTTTTCAAAATATCATCTCTCAATGCCTTTACTGTCATCTCTGAAGCATTCTCGATGCCCATTTCTCGGGCGACGAATAGCAAGTTCTCTTTTCCTCCTTTCGCTAGGAAAGCCATTGCGATTCGCGAATCCACGGAATCAGAATTTTCACAAAAATTTACTTAATTCTGAACAAACTCAAAATCCACTATATCCTGGCAGGCTGCTCCAGTGTAATGTTTGGTTGTGGTTTGAAGATGTAGAGAAACGAGATACGACATTCAAAACAACAAAACTTTATTTAAGGATTAAAAAGCCTTGTAGCACTCCAAGGGAGGCCTACTTTACTCCTCCCATGCTACGAAAACCTTCAACTGCCGTCACAAAACTCTCTTTTCTCTTCTCTCGCAAGCAGTACAGCCAGCTCCGCGTAGCGGAAGCTCTGAATCATTGCTCAAAGGGAACACTACAATATAACACATGGATCAATAAGTTCTGAGACTAACCCAGAGATGGCGCTCGTAGTAAACCAGTAACCAGGTCTTTCTAGAGTACTAACCTTTGCTTGAAACGTGTCAAAATTTTAAATCGATCAGACCAGAAACAGTTGAGTTATCGAGGTTGGAGTAAAGTCGTTTTGTAGTTTGTTTAAAAAATGGAAAAAACCGAGTTTCGTGTTCTGATAAAACATTGTTTTTTAATGGGTAAAAACACCGTGCAAGCGAAACAATGGATTGAAAAATGTTACCCGGACTCTTGTCCATCAAAAGCAACGATTTGTCGGTGGTTTGCCGAGTTTAAACGTGGTCGTACCGACACAAATGACGCGGAACGCTCGGGTAGACCTGTGGAAGCCGTTACACCGGAAAATGTGAGTGAAGTGACAAAAATTATAATGAAAGATCGTAAAGTGAAGCTCCGTGAGATTGCTGAGATGACACAGATATCATATGGAAATGTATTTACTATCCTTCATGAAAAATTGAGCATGAAAAAGGTTTTTTCCAAGTGGGTGCCGCGATTGCTTTCGATGGAACAAAAAAAGCAACGAGTCGATGATTCAGAAAGCTGTTTAAAGCTATTTACTCGCAACAAAAAAGATTTCTTGCGTCGTTACGTGACCATGGACGAAACATGGATACGTCACTACACTCCAGAGTCGAAGTGGCAGTCATCTGAGTGGCCCTCGAATTGACTTTGGTTTTCATTGACTACCTCGAAAAAGGTAAATCGATCAACAGTGATTATTATATTGACTTGCAGGTGCGTTTGAAGGAGAAATCGCAAAAACGACTTCGCACAGTCTAGGACTTATTGATCCATGTGTTATATATATATATATATATATATATATATATATATATATATATATATATATAAGTGTTTAATTCTCAAATATTTAAATTTATGAACAGATTTACTCTTTTTCGACAAGTCGGAAAAATTAAAAATAAAATTAAAAAATAATTAAACAGATATAATTAAACGAAGACACTTTCTTTATGTACTTATAAGTATAAAACTTTTACTTAATTTAGGTTTTCTAAATATGAATTTTTGATTCAAAATTTTCCTTTTAAAATTTTAATTAAAAATTATTCTATTATTTCTTAAAGATTGCTTGCGCACCTTAGCGTACAAAATTTTCTTTTACCGATTTCGAAAATTCAGATATTATTAATTTCATATTAATTTACTTATCTTTGAAAAAATGACACAGTTTATATTCTCATTTATAACTGTTTGGACCGGTCTGTATTATTGTTTGCATTTCACGTATGTTTATATTATATTTCTTTTATTTTCATCAATACGTATTTTGTATAAAATAATAACATTGTCATGTCACACACCAACAATTTCTATACATATTTATCTTTTATTAAAATTGTTTATCATTATTAACTATCCTTTGTTATATTTTAATTATGTTATGTTCAATTTCTGTCTATTTTAGTAATACGTATTCTGTACAAAATAATTATTTCTCATTATGCTACACCCAGGCCATTTATCCAGTATTTATCTGTAGCGTGTCGGCAACTTCCTTTTTTTCCCTTTGGAACTAGAATTGGGTTTAGCGGGAGACGCCATTAGTGTACTGATACGCCGCCCTGAACTGTTGGCTGTTAGTATTAGTGTACTTATTTGTCGCATTGAAACTGTTCGCTGTTGTTGAAATAAATTAATTATTTCATTGCAAAGTTTTTTGGTCACTTGCAACGACTAATAACAAATAGCAAATTTATATAAACTGTCCATTTAAATTTAATCAAGTATTTCGCTAAGATTTTGTTATAATTCTTGCAATGTATTTAAAAACAATACATTTTACATAAATTTTTTGTGCAAGTTGAAAAGAGTATTTTTCCCCCCGTGATTTTTTTTTATTTCACTCAGAAAATAGAAATCTTATTTTTTTTTCTCTCGATTAAAAATCAAAATAACAAAGTTTACTGTTTTCGCTTATTTTTTGTGAATCCCAATTTTGAACTCCCAATTAAAGGAATTTAAACGCATCATTATTTTTTTTAAAAAAAAAGAAGAAGAAAAGCACATACAATGACTGGAGAAATTCCATGAATTTAAATAAATACCCCTTTCTTTGAAATCGATTAACCTCTTTAAATCTTGGAAGTCATTAATTTTATTTGAACCTTTTCAAAATTAAATGTTTACACACGATTTATTTTGAGAAACATGATGGGAAAAAAAAAAGAACAAAATTCAGAGCAACTGGACAAAAGTAGAAATAATTGCTACTCATGATTAATGTTCTGAAAGTTATAAAGTATTTTTTATCATTGTTTCAACAAGAAGATGTTTTTAAATACATCATAATTTGACAATCCGATTATGAAATAGCTTTTTGATGCTACCCCACCCTTGTTTATCGTGATCACAGATCAATAACGTACGAAGATAACGAAAATTTATTCTATCTGCTACTCAAAATCAAACCTTAGGCAAATATGGATCCATTTAATTATACCTAAAAGTTCTTATTAATGTGTTCTCTAAACAACTTAATACACTATAAGATTCGATAATCCAAGTTATTATTTATAACTAATTCCAGGTGCAAACTTTTCAGTGCCAAACTCTTATCGATTCAGCGTTACAAGCATTAATTGCTGCTCATGATATATTTACAAAATAAATTAAATTTTAAGAGAAGAATATGTAACTTAATAATTATGTAAAATAAGACATAAAAAAAGAAGAATATATATGTCTGGAGGTTTCATCGAACAATGAGTAATAATGCAAAATGTATTTTTTCTTACTTTGATAAATGAGTGGCGACTTTTTTTTATTACAAAAACTCATTCATTATCAGTGGTTGAAATGGTATATAATTATTATAATTTGAAAAAAAAAAATACAGAAGTATTTTATTATTTGAGTGAAATCAGAAACCTATTTTTACTTTGTTACTTAAAGTGCTTTATTTTTTCTAAAAAAAAAAAAAAAAAACAGTACCTTTAGGGCAATGTTTAATTTTTGAAATTTAAACAAAATCAAATATTCAATTAATTTTTTTAATCACAGTGTTATAATAACTAAGTAGAATACCCATTTCGGTAAGTATACTAAACGATAAAAAAAAGAATTACCCATGCATGCAAATAAAAAAAATCAAATTTAAAAGTATAGGTATAAAATACCACAAAATGAAAACAAAAATACTATACATTTCATTCAGAATTCTTCTACTGATTTATCGGAGTCATATATATAATTTTATTATTAGAAATATTATCTGAAAGTGCCTTGCTATGTTTCTCTTAATATTTTGATTTCAATTATGAGAAGAAATATCTACAATTGCAAATAGTCAAAAATTATGAATATAAACACATTTTATCAACAAGGAGTATTCATTTATATCGATTCAGTTAAAAAAAATTATTACCAATTGAAGGGGATTTAAAATTTTGATAATTTTGCAAGTTTATCTCTTAATTCTAGATTTTCAGTGTTATTAAAATGAAAATATTTAGTAATTATAAGAGAGACATCACATATTTTCTCACTCGAAATAAATAATAAAAAAAAAAACATGTTTTACAGAAAGGGCCTAACTATGGTAAGCATTTATTTGAAATGAAGAAACCCTTGTGCATTACAGAGAGGGTCACGAATAAAAAAAGAAAGAAGTCCCAACTCCACACGGAAATATACATTCTTCTTTAGTTTCATTTCCGCAAAATATTTGTGAAACTACCTCAAAATTATTGAAATATTTTTTTTCCAAAGCAGATAAGTTCAAAATGATTATAATATTTATCCTGTATAGTTAGAAATAGACTATATTAGATAAATGTTATAGTCATTTGGAGCATATTCAAAATAAAATAAATCATCATACAAATTTATTTAGACAATAAAAAGTTTAAATAAAAAGGTATAACGAAGATTAAACTCCGATGGTACATAGTGATTGTTCGGTTCCCTATAATTGTTTTAAGATGATGACCGATATTTAGAGTTCATATCAGACCGCAAATGCATGTTTACATTAATTGAATAAGGTGGATGAAAAGCCAATTATATCGTGTTCTTATTTCTATACAGAAAGGAATTTTAATGCTATTGTCCTAGAAAAAATAATCTTTAACAAACAGTTATTCTAAATTTACCCCTTTAGTTTATTTGTACATATTTCAGCAGCATTCTTAAATTGACATTTAAAAAGTAAAAAAAAAAAAAAAACTCGACAAACAACAACAATGAAACAACAACAATCTTTTTTACAAAATATATTAAAGAAAATCTGGGATATAAATATACGATATATTGAAAAGTTCAATTGATAAAGAAATCGGTATTTTTTTTTATTTAAGCTAGTTTTAAAAAAGAATTACGATAATGGTATCAAAGATGTAAACTATTTTGTTTTTTTTATTTGAAATATGTTAAGATATTATTATAGTAAATTTTTAAAGAAAATCATTGTGTTTGTGGAGATTATTTAATAATCAATATACATGAGAAACACTGAACATTGAAACTCTTAAGAATGTTTTTTTCAGCACAAAAATATAATACAGATCCACTTCTGTAAAAGAATACAAGACTCAGAAATTCTTGTTGAGACTGCAAGTTCAACATCAGAAGATTCAAAAGAAAATATGTTTTTTCACAATTGTCTGTAATTTTAAAATTTAAAATGACAACAAATCACACTCACGAGTTAAGAATAATAGAATTAAAAATTTTCATGTTTGCAAAATTAAAACTTTTCAGTCAAACATATGTAGTTAATATATATTTACAACGTAACTTAATTTATCAATCAATTCATCAGTGAACATATTATTGCAAAGAATGAAACGTAAATGTATTCAAATACTAGACATTTCGCAAATATTATTCTCATTTAAAAAAAATAATAAAGTTCTATATAATTCGATTTTTTTTTTTTTTTTTTAATTTTCGATAAACTCACTAGAAATGCGAATCTTGCAACTACTCTTACTTTTTTTTTTCGTGGGGGAGGAGGGTGTAAAATGAACACTATCTCAGCACTTCAAGATGTTGTTTGATTTTCTTAAGTATTTCAATTGGAAAGACGTACTTTAAAAACGAAATACAATGGTAGGTTAAGAAAATTTTTTGGAAGAATTTTTTTTTTCTTTCGATTTTGACAAAGCAATGTACCGCATTGTTTCTCTGAATGTCATCTAAAAAGCTACATTTTTATAGCCTTCATTTCAAAAATAAAATTTTATGTCGAAAAGACTAGAGAAAGCTGATGATAAGAATTTTAGGAGAGTGAACAAATAACTCATACATCATCTTTAAAGACTCTACAAATGTCGGAGTAAATATTGAGATTGTGATTTTAATCGAAAAGTTCCTAACCCTGTAGCAAAATAAAATTTACTTTATTCATATTCTACAGCATTTAAACGTAAAATAATAAGCTTAATATTTTCTACAATTTTCAATTCTAACTATTGTAAAACTTAATAAAAATATCAATCTTATTTAAAAATGCATATATATATATATATATATATATATAAGATAGATGTAGATAAGATATATATAGATAAACCGTGTTGGTTGGAACAGAAGTCTGGAGATACAGCGGGAAAGCGAGCGTGGATGGACAAAGGGAAGTATAGGACACGCTGTTGATAAAGCGTAGTCAGACAGGGAAAACCCAGGAGACGTTGTTCGTATAGCGCGGACGGACAAGGGAATTCCAGAAGATGCTGCAAGAAAATAGAGATTGGCGGGAGTATTAAGGAGCTGACGAATTATAGGAGAAATATTGCGAGCCCAAGGGCAATAGAACTTCATTGTACTATCTTCATATAGTAGAACTATTAAATGTATTTGTCCAATTTTATCCCATGAAATGGTCCTTTGCGATAATTAATGCATTCTCTTTCAGATTTACAATCCCCTAGGACACACACAGAGAGAGATATATATTACGATTGATACTCATTGCCATAAATATTTGCACACCAAGAAGTAAGAGAGGGGATTGTTTCTAAACTTGGGATGAAAGTACGTGTCAGGCAGATATATGGTCAGAAATTCAGTGTGATTGCGCGTTGCGTAATGTTACTAGAAGGCGTTGAACATCGTTCTCCTTGGATTACAAAACAGGTAAGCAGAGCTTGTTTACGTGTATTTAATCTGTTACAGTGGGGTGCTTTTTAACTAGAGATGCCCTTTACGCCACCACCGGAGACCATATGAGCAGCTATCGAGAGGGGAGAGATCAAAGGGATGATGGAAACCGGGTGGTCAGCTCGACCAGGAGCTTGCCACCTAGGCCGTTCTGACTTTACTGTGAGGACAAGAGAGAGGTTGGTTACAGGCTCAGGACGCCCTCGACAGACCAATAGTAAAGAAGACCGTCACATCATACGACAAGCACTCCTAGAGCCAACTGTCATTGTCCACCATCCATACACAGGCAGTACCTTTACTACTGGCCTCTATGTCAGTCCGTACCATCGCAAGGCATGATTTGAGGACAGTTCTATCGCGGCGTACATTACGTGAACTGCCATTGACACTCACTCACCGTCGCCTCCGTTTGGAATGGTTTAGCAAGGATTGGACTGCAACCGAATGGAATCAAGTTGTCTTTAACAACGAATCGAGATTCAAATTGGACAGTGATGACAATCGTGTCCCTGTGTGGAGGTCCTGTGGTGAAAGTCTCATTCCTGCAGCGGCACACCGCTCCCACAACTGGTGTGATGGTATGGGATGCCATTCCTAACGACACACAATCACCAATAATATTATGATCTACTGCACCATGACAGCTCAGAAGTATGTTCATGACATTCTTCAGCTACATGTGTTGCCATTCAATGCAAGGCTCCCAGGAGCCATTTTTCAACAGGACAATGCTCGTCCACATACAGCAAGGGTTTCACAGGACTGCCTTCGCTACATTTCCACAAGTGAAATTTTATACAAGTCTTGTTTAAAATAATAAAAAAAAAATTTAATACAAACAGAACATTGAAATCGAGCAATATCACAGCAAAGGTACAATTCCTTACATTAGTTCACATTTACGCAGGAAAAAAAGTTTAAAACTTTTTCTAAAAATGTAGAAAAATATTTTTTTTAAAAAAAATCTCATATACGATTTCTAACTATTTATGGAACTGAAAAGTATATTAGTCTTGCTAAAGTAGGAAATAAAGTTAATGGTTACAAATCTTGTGGATGGTGTGGAATTCATTTATCTCACTTTGCGCAATTTCAAATAATTCTCCTTTCTCACTGAAGTATATCTTTCTTAGATTATAAGAATCTAAAATATATTCTAGAGGAGTTACTACAAATTTCGTGTGTATTAATGAATTAAATGGCAATCTTCGGAATTGTGTTTATAGATGAATTTATATAACTTTGTTTTTACTTAAAACATGTATTTGAGGAGACCTGTTTCGAACGATGTGTTATAAGAATATGCAGTACCATAAAATTTCATAAATGTGTCTATAAAATAAGTTTTCTCTAAACTTTTGAAGGATTAAAATAAAGCGAAACATATACATTTTTTAGTATTTTTAAACGATTTGATTTGTTGCTTTAATTTATATGAAAAAAACTAAGTTTTAAAAATGATTAGGAATCAGTTCAAATTGAACAGATTATAATTTTAACACGTAGACGACGACATACTTTACTAAACTTGTTCTCTCTCTCTCTCTCTCTCTCTATCTGTTACTTAACTCCTAACTTAGAGCTTTACTCAAGCTTTGTTAATTTTACGGCACGTGAAATCAATAATAACAGAATACCTCTGATTTCACACAACTAAAAATAATATACTTCATGTATGTTACCTCTGCTAGTACTTGTCGTTGCAAAGATTAAATCATTTTAATGCTTCATTTCAATCACATGTTTTTGACACGGTTGGGGGAAATTGCGCTGAGTAATTTTGACAATATCGTGAGCTGATTGATTAAAATTATTGCCGATTTTCTAAGGAAAAAAAAAAGCAACGAAAATAAAAAGAAATATTTGGTTTCCATGTGAGTGACAAGGTTTATAACGCAATATCTAAATTTGGTTAAGTTATGCCAAATCTTTGTTTAAACTTCAATCTAGACAGAAAGAAGGATGAAAAAGGTAAAAATTTATCGACAAGAAGGAGGATTAATTTTGAAAATTGTATTCAAAAATTGACTAGTATAGATGAATAAATACTAAAACCAAAACTTAATAAAGTAAAGCATATCCACCCCTTTCCAATATGTCATTTAAAACATTCATTAAAGAAAAATTTAAATCATATATCCCCGGTCACGTCTAATACAGTTTGCCAAATACAAAAAATCCCATGGGAAAGAAAAAGACCAATAATTATCTCGGGATCACGATTTCTGTTCTTTTCAAAAGGTTTAGTCTCTGGGGGGGGGGGGGGGGGCAGATTTCAAAAACAACGAATTCTCCGAGTATTGCTTTAAAACTATTTTCATGATGTAACAAGCAGAATGGTCGGAAACGTTCCATATTACAGACGTGATAAGGCTTCAAACATTTCATGTTAGATTTTTAAGATATCCTGATATTTTTCATCAAACAATGGAAACTCTTTATAATAAATATTGATAGATTTCTGACTAAATGATCAAGATCAGTAGAATTTTATAAACAATCACATAAAATCATGAGATGACGATAGTCAAAGCCATAATTAGTAAAATAATACATTTCCGCAAATCAGTTCATAGAAATCTTTAACTAGATTAATAAATAAAATTACTTTTCAAAGTTAAAAAATTGAAAGTATTATTGACGCAACAGTCAGTAAAGACTGTGCGTTGTAAGAGATTTTAATAATTTCTTTAAAAACAACTGAAAAAAATTTTATTGAATAAAAATAACTAAGCATCCCCAAAAAGAAAAGAATTTCCTCTTTGTTTTAGTTAAAATTCATTCACATTTTTTTTTTTTAAATTGGAGCAAAATAATTACTTTTATTACATTTTCGAGATACTTTTTTCCCTCCAATAATCTTCTTTGATCAGAATTAGGATAAAAATTGTCACAAGATTTCCATTTTCTGAAATTTTGGGAATTAAATTTCTTACATAACATATTTGACTTATTTCATTCTTAAGCTTCTTGAAACTTTTGTTTCCTTTCCTCTCATATGTTTTTGAATGAAATCGTGGTCCATGGTAAATTAAAAAGGCAAAAATTGTTTAACCAAAAATTCTACATTCTGAGATACTTCGAGGAGAAAATTTTTATTAATCCTAAGTATCTCTTTCGAGTACTATCCAGTATAATTCCTTTGATAAAAATGTATCCCTTATCTTGTAACAAAATTTCACTCATTGATAATATTATATTCTTTGAATACTTCAATTTAAAAAACGCACACAAAATAATCTTAATATTTTAAAAATGTATAGAAAAGCCAACAACACATTTGCAATATTTCCTAGCGCCATCTAGAATGATGAAAATGAACTAATTAAAAATCCTAAAAGAATTGAAATTAAAAATAATGCATTACTTCACGTAATTAATAGTTATAGTACGGGCAAAGCAACATCACCAAAAACTAGTGATTATATTACATAGCAATAATAAATTAATTTAATACATTACTCAATATTATTGTAAAAGAGAGAATATTTGAGATTATTTTAGATCTGTTATACAAATCTTATAATATAATTTAAAATAACAGAAAAGTTATGTTCAAAGTTTGTCCACGAATGTAATACTCATAATTGAGTCATCACAATGATTGAATATTTATCCTGGTGTACCTTGAAGGGTATATCTTTCTGACAGAATACATGTATTGTTGAAGAAATTTTACTCTAGACCTTTTCAAAATAAAGAGCAATTGTATGTATCAAATACATCTTAAGTTGTAATTATATTATTTGATCAGACGGTAAGCGAGCATAGTAATCTGTGAATTTATACAAATTATCTAAATGTTATGCAAATTAAGTCTGTTTTGCTTATACAAATTATGTATGAGTGTTATACATTTAAGTTGATTAAATGAAAATAAAAATCATAATGAACAAGATTTTATAGTAATTGGGCTTTTAATATTTCCCCACTCCTTGGAAAAAATTGAATTATTGATTTATCATTCAGAGACTTTTTAAAAAGAGTAAAATATCTTTGCTCATGCTGTAAAAGAAAAAAAAAACATACTTTGAATTGATTCATTCTTTTCCTGTTCTTTCTTGGGGAACATTAATTGCTCTAAGATATTCAATTTATTGCTTAAAATATTGCATCTTCTATTGACGTCATCTTTCAGGTCTGGATCCATGAGTTTTAGTAATGAAGCTTGATCTTTTAAATATTGGCACTCAGAATGTAAGTTTTCAAAGGCGGTTTCCTAAAAAGAACGTTAAAAATTAGTGAAAGGAATTTACATTTAAAATAAAAGAAGCATTGTTTAATATACTGCGCATGTGAAATGTTTTTTTTGAATGAAATGAATTTACGGAATTCAAACAAATAGAATTAAATAAATAATATCTGTATGCTGAAGATAAGAGGCACTATGTTCATTTTTGAAATTTTAATTGACAGCAGCTTAAGAACTTTTCATGTTTTTTTTTATTTACAGCCTGCTTGTTAATGAATATTTTTCAAAAACCTTTGTTTATTTTATTTTTTACTACTGACTTTTATATTATATTTTCTAATCCTAAGTAATAATTATAATAATACATATTCAAGAAAGTTACTAGAATACACAGCAATCCTCTATGTTCTGAAGATAAAATTTGTGTTTTATGTGAAGAAAGAAAATATCAGTTATTTAGAACCTCTTAGATTTAATAGTAAATTAATTTGCCATTTTAAAGGGAAAAATTATTATTTTCTATGGTTAAGGAATTACTTAGAAATAAAATTAGTTTTCTGGGGGAAACCATTTTAACTTGGGCCTCTTATTTCAAAAGTGAAGTTTTTTTTTCTTCTTCAAGTGGGGAAAGTGAAACTCGTGTCCAAAAAATTTCGCTATTTGAATATTAAATGAAACCCAAGTAATGTTCTAGAGTCTAAAACAAAATTACCGTAACTGTTAAAAAATTTACTCCAGGTCTTGCAAATAGAAAATCTGAAATCAACAGACGTAATTTTTCCTTCATAATTTTAAATATTTTTGAAGTTGGTACTCTACTTTTACTATTTAGAGTCAAAACAGCACAACAGCATATTAGGAAAATGTTTTGTCTGACTGTTGCAAATATAGATAATCAAACGAAAGTTATAGGCAAAAAAAAATTTTCCACATAAGGTATAGTAGCTACATAATGTGCATATATTTAAGAATCATGTTAAATATTATGTTAAATAGCTTATATTGTTAAGAATATATATATAAACAAACAACCTCGTCTCTTTTTCAAAATCAGTTTAACAATCAACACGATCATCAAGTTTTTTTAATAATTTAAAACAATTTTAATTTTTTAATCCATAATTATATCTAATACAAGTAAAACTTATGGAATCACTATATAACATTAGCAAATTTTTTTGTCAGATTGAATGAAAAATATTGGAATCCGAATATATGACAGACGATTATAGTTACAATTTCATCAACAATACTAGAGACCGAATGTTATTGAAAGTATTTCGAGTTTCAAATATATCTATTCTTGTTTTATTTAATTTAAATGTTCCAGTTCATTTAAATATGTTTAGTTTAAATATTTATCTTTAACAATTTAAATCATTCATCTCATTTAATATAGAAATTCATCTAATTTAAAATACTTTTTTAATTGCCGTTTTAAATAGAAAGCGAAACTCAAATTTATTTCTTCTATTTATTGTTATTTATGTTTTTTAAAACAAAATTGTTGACAAATTATTGATATTTAACAACAAACAATGATACTTTTTAATCAGTCAGATGAAAGATTAATGCATCGAACTGATTAATATAAGAGAATTAATGACATACATATATTTGTGCAATATTTCAATTCTGGACTTATGTGTGTGATCAACATAAAAAATTACCAAAAATATTTCAATTCTTTCGTTACTTGAGTTTTCAATAATCTGTTTTTAGACCTTTATGATATTGAATTTAAATAATTTCAAATATTGCCTGTAAGTATTTATATACGTAATAACACCGGTAAAAAACGAGTGTTTTGAACATGGGTTTTCTTTCAAATTTCACACTTTGCGTAACATAATTTTTTTTATACAAGATAAAGAAATATAAATTCTGAAAAAGGTCTATGCAAAGTTTTGCGACGAACAGGTTTAGCCACACAAGGTACACTTTTCTTAATAATTATTATTAAATTACTCAATTAAATATAAGAATTAAAGTAAATGATGAAATATCGAGAAATTGACAATAGTAAACTTTTCCAATATTAAAATTAAAGGAAACGATAAATTATTAGTTTGAATATATTTAAGCTAAATGAAATTATTAAAGCAAACGATAAATTATTAAATTGAATATTATATCAGCTACATGTAATTAAAATTAAAGCAAATGAAAAATTTTGTTACTAAACCGAATACGTTTCAGCTACACGTAATTAAAATTAAAGCAAACGATAAACTATTATACGACATATTTGGCGTTTGTTTGGCGAGTTGGCAAGAAACTTGGCGTAAAATTTATTTCTTTAAATAATTAGTTTTAATCAATTAATTTTTATGAATTACAATTCAACTATCGTATTGTCATCCAAAACAATTGTTTAGAGAAAATTTCAGCTTAACTGAGCGCTTTAAAATGTGAGAAAAAACTTTGAAAATTTTGAACCAGACAAAGTTGCAATGAGAGTTAAAGAAAATCCATTAAAAATGCGGAGTTATAAGTAGGAAATTTATTTCTGCGAATTAAAAATTTATTTCATTGACATAAGTGAAAATGCCACAAATCGGAGGAAAAAAAACTCTTACTCTCTTTTATTGCAAATATTTTATTCGTATGGCGTTTCTCAGTTTGTATAAGCAGCTGGAAAGTTATAAAATCCGATTTGTGTAAAGATACATTTACATAGAAGTTGATATATTGATACTTACATTCAGCTCTGTATCAGATGATGAAGTTTGTATTGTGTGTAAAGAATCATGTATATGGTTGAATTTATCCAAAAATTCGGGGTAGGTCAACATATGATGAGGTAATGTTGAATCATGATTGCTTTGGCAGTCTGACGATGGTGGGTGTAAATGTAATTCCTTTCTAGTTTCCTGAAAAGTTAAAGAAATTAGATTGTCCGGCATTATTTTAACACAAAGAAATATTATAAACATTTACAAATTTTTGAAGTATGTTCAGTGAATAATCGAGTAATCTAATGTTATTTATAATAAAAAAATTCAGTGTTCAACTGATTGTCCATTTTAAAATTATCAACTTAATAATTCATGAAATTTATGTAAGTTGTAAATTATACCTAAAATTGTTTTAGGTACAAAATCAAAAATATTAAACAGGATAATACATGTATGAGAATGAAAGAATTACTGAGAAATCTGTGTTTATTAAATTAATAAAATTAATAAGGAAAATCATATCTGATGTAAATATTTATGAGAGAAAATATCTATATCTTGAGAGTAGAAATACTTATAGGAATAAATATTTATACACTCCAGGTTAAAATAATAATAATTTGTGTTGTAGTTAAATTAAAAAAGAAATGCACACACATAAATCACATACAATATAAACTCACGGATACTGTAATAATCGAAAAATGGATTCGAAAAAAGCATTACATTACAAAATACACACAAAAAAGAAAAATGGGATTCAATTACATTACCATCAACTTAAAATATCCAATGAAACTACATTCTGTATGCCAAAATATCTCTAAAATATCAGTTACCATAGGTCAAATTTCTTTCATAAAAGGATTTTTTCTTTATTTTTCTTGGTTCATATATTCACACAATAGTAAAGGTAATAACTCGTAACGAAATTATCGCTTAAAATAAAGAATTAGACACATTTCTCTGATGGAAAAAATTAAGTGAAAAATGCTTATTCTGAAGAATTAATGTTGTGTTACCAGAGAATATCGTAATAATTTCATTTAAAAATAAAGTCAAATGAGTGAGAAAATCAATATCTACAAACTTTCGATTTTGTAACGCGAACATCTTATTCAAATATTACTTAATAATTCTAAAACGTAAATTTATTGAAAGAAATAATACACATTCAAAAAACTTTCATCAATGTCATTTGTTATTGTCAAAAAATTAAAATAATTAATCTAATTTACCTGACATTCAGTAATCAGATCATCAGCCATTAGGAATGAGTAGTTCGTTTGTATGGATTTCCATAAATCATCTTGACTGGATACACGGGCTACGTCTTGATTTGCTGAGTTTTCAAAAGATGGCGCCACGAAACCATCACCCTTGTAACTCAACTTGTACACGGGTTTCAATAATTTCTTCCGTTTCTTTGATTTAAAATCATGATCTCCCTCAAAGGAAGCATTTTCTTTGAAAATCATACTTGTTTCACTATCACTTCGAGCAATTTTGACTAGATTATATTTGGCAGTATTTCTGGTATCTGTACAAAAATGAAAAGATACAGTAATGTTTAAAACGAAAGCAACATATAAAATAATTTTATACTGGCTTACTGCTGGTCTGCGTATAAAAAGATAGCCTTGATTTAGAGTATGGAGCTCGAAGTATATAATGTATGATTCCACAAATCGCGTTCATGTTAAATTGAAAGAAATGACTTATCATCAAAATGGTGCAATAAAAAAGCACATAAGAACGGTACTATATAATTTTAAAAGAGATCTAGTTGAGTTTAAATGGTATTAAGATCAAGAAACCAAAGGAAAAACGGTTGCATTAAATGCATTTTTAAGTCTACTGCAATAAAAATTGCATAAGAAGAGGAAAAAAAGAAACGTGCATAAAAATGCAAAAATAAGCAATGAATTAAAAAGGAATTTAAAACTAAAAAAAAAAAAGGTTTTCTCACGTATTAGCATTCAACTAACACTTGGGGACTTTCCTATGATATAATAACATTTGAGAACTCTTTAATAAATAAACCGTGATTTGTGTAAATTAGCATGGAAATTTTAAAATGTAGTAAATAAGACTGATGAGATAGCATTTTGTAAACTGCGAAGAGTTAATAGCAAGTTAGTGGTGATAGAGAGAACGATTGGAGAATTACAACGCCGAAGATAAAACGTGAGCTTGCGCTGTTGAAAATAAAGAGATAGAATTAAACAATACTGTAAATTGAAAATCCGTGAACGTAAAGTTAGTCGGATCTTACTTAGTAGTTCTGTTACTGACTTGAACCCGGTTACTCAGTAACAGTCAAGTACCTTTTTTGTAATATTAAGTCTTTAGTTTTGGATGCAAGTAGGGTTAGGATCAATTGACGTGATAATGCGCATATTGTCTTATTTTTATTCAAATAAACCCAATTCGAGTTCCAACATAAATTAACTATCTATTTATTGACTGAATTAAATCAACGTGTGATGTAACAAATTACAGGTACGAGTAAAATTGCAATCATAACGTTACAAAATGTCAATGATGTTTGTACAAATAAGTATGTAATATAAATAACTTTTACTTTTTTCTGCAAAAAGGTCGTCAAACTTCGCCAACGTGATTACGACTCTACCTACACGTACCGTTTTTCCTTTCTTCTTTGATGAAAAATAAGACAGTATATTTATAATATCTAACATAAAAAAATCTGGGAAACACCAAAAGATTCATAACGCAACATGGATCTTCATCAACATATTAAAATTTTATTTGTATTTCAATAAAATATTTGAAAATAAATTCTACCCACATTAAATTCAAAATAAAATATGAAGAGCACCACAACATAAACGTAACAACTAAATTAAAACTTTTTAGTAAGCTTAAGAATTTTTAGTAAACTTAAGAAAAATTTCAGAGGAATTCGAAATATGTAATAAACACCTTTCATTAATAAAAATAGAAAAAAGAATGAAAATTATTTGGAGGGAAAATGGCTTAATTATTCATCACATTATAAATAACTTTCATTTGCAGAACAGTCATCTAGTTAACATTATTCTATAGATTTTCAGCTGTTAAATAAGGAAAAATATTCTAAATAATGTTTCTCTTAAATCATGACATCATATTATTTATTAATTTTTGACCAAAAGAGGGATTGCTAGATTGGCGACATTATCCAAATTTCTAGTAATTGTAGATTTTTTTGAACTTATTTGTATGATTTAAACTATAATTATAATGATCAAAGATGGATAAGTAATTATATCAAATAAAATATTGATTAATCTAAGTAATTGATATTTTTAATCAATACATCAAAAAAAAAAAAACCCAAATAGTTTTCTGAACCTGTCAAATTGGCAATAAATTCGGAATTTTTTTCTGTGAATTTTCATTAGCATCGTGTGTTGCATGAGAAATTAAGTATTAAATATGTTTAGAAAAAAGTTGGTTTGATATAAATCATAGGATAATATTAGAATTAAGGTTTCTATGTACAGTCATTTTTGTTTGAATAAATTTGGCTCATATTTTGCTTATGATTTGGCGATTGATAATTTAATATTGATACTTCAAAACATTTGTAGCGTTGCAGATTAATTATTTTAACGAAAAAATTCAATATAGCTCCAAATGCTCCAATATGGAATTTACGTGTAATCCTATCGACCAATAAAACCAATTAAGCATGAGTTCCAACCATTTCGCCAACACTTTTCAGTGATGTTTCAGACGTAAGAACAAGTGTTTCTTTTCTTTTCTTTTTTTTTTTTTGTTTGTCGAGTCGAACCGTTTGGCAGTTGCTTCTGTTTGGCGAAAATGATCAACGATTATTACATAAGTGTCCGCTTAATTTCTACTGAAACCAATATTTATTGAAAGAAACACAATTTGAACAGAGTTTCAATGTTAAAGCAAATAGCCACAACTTTATTTTTCACTAATCAGAAAATATCATTCGTAAAAACTAAATAAGTCAAGAGTTAAAAAAGTGATTTTATGAAATATAATTCAGAGATTATAGCCAATATGGCAGCTTCAGTAAGCATTTGGTTATTTTTTACATCTGAATGGTGATGAAAGAGAATTTTCAATTTATATTTTATTCGATTGAAAATATTTTTATTAATACAGAATAATAAGAACATGTGAAGACAAAATGCCAGAAAAATTTAACCAATGAACTTAATAATTAAGTTATTTTATATTCCAATGAGATTTTTTGAATGATTCCATACTTTTGATATTTTTTGTTATTCAAAACATTTTAGAAATTCTTACTAAAGACATTTATATATAATATTATGCGCATTAAAAATACATCTAAGCTTAGCCAACATTCATATATATTGCTAATAAATAAAATATTTTTGAAACAATCGAATTTGCAACAATAATTTAAATCTTGTTTTTATAATGAAAGTTCTTATTAATGACAGATGATTACAAGAAATTATACCTTGAGGTAATGATATGACAGAATGGCATCTCTCCATGGTGATTGTGTTGAATCCAAGACGACTTTTATGATTTGGCACTCATTTTATATGAAATTTATTGTTAACATATTATTCAAACGCAAACTTTGACTCTTCGTGAGATATTAATCCGAACTAATATTTCAAAATACATATGTTCCTTTCAGAAGTCTTTCGACGGCTATAACACATCCATGATTTAGTTCATCAATTCCACTTCTGGAAAAATAAAATATTACTTATTAAAATCAAGAGGAAAATATTTTAAAACAAATATTTTGTCACATACAATGGTAAAGAAAATGAGAAATTCCATTTAAAATTATAAGCGTAAATAAAAGCCTATTATATTTACTTCTTGAAAAATACTGGAAATAATATTCTTATTTTGAGAGAGCAAAGTGACGTGTTATGGACAAATAATTATTTAAATTTGCACTGTAAATATTTTAGAAGAAGGACAAAATAAATCTATCATTTATCCGATTTAATTTGAAATAATTCTGTTTCGAAAACAATTGCAAAAATCGTCTGGTTTTACAGACTTGAAAATTTGACATTAATTTTTCTAGGTTGCCACAATGATGGAGTAATTTTAACTGCAACTATTTTTTCCGCCGGAAGAAGAAAGAAAAAAATATTTTGGCATCGTTGTGAAATTATATTAAATCTGAAGAAAGCACAATTCGTGCTTTTATTTCACACTATATGCACTGAATCAGGAATTTTATAATTAAAAATCGAGCATGGTATTTTGAATATTTGATTTTCAGACGAATTTATTGCAATAAAATATTCAATTTACCTTCATTTTGTGTTCTTTAATATTATAGAAGAAAGCTAATTTTTCAAGCAATATAATGAACAAAACGAACAAAAGATTTTAATCAGATTGAAAGGACAGTAATTATTATATTCATATGATATATGTATGATAATTATACTAAAATTTTATTGAAAATGATTATATTTAAGGTAAACACCTTTTCTTTATTAATCTCGAATATTTTATGATGCTTTTGTCTTAGAGAAAAAGATACTATAATAATGTCTTTTCGAGAGTATTGTAAATATTTTTTTTTAATAAAAAGGAATGAAATTTTAAAACTATTGGTTTCACTAATTAACGATTAGATTTCAGTTCTTATAAGCCCTCATTTGAGTATTAAATATTTGACTAATTTGGTGACGAAATTGAAACACGTTTAATGAAATTTATAATAAAGCATTTAACTAACACGATGTATCCACTTCTTTGACATTCAGTATTGTTATTTTGTATTTAAAATTTGAGTAACTTACACACACTGCAATACAAAAAAAATAAATTTTCTCAATTTGAATATAAACTACAAATTATTTAATCATTAAGAAATGTTCAAATTTTTTTGGCTATTTTTCTCACAAATTTATTAATAATTATTTTACTGTTATTCAAAATTATTTTTTAATTCTTCTGATTATAAACAATTTTTAAACTGAAAGGCCGGTTTAAACACAACTATTACGCCTCGTAATTCTGAACCGCAATTTTTTTTTATAAATATACCATATAGCAAAATAAGATTTACCTTTTATATCTATATGTTCCATGTAATGGTACATCATTACATCATGAAATTTACGTAACATATGTAAATATATTTTGCATTTCTTAAAAGTATGATTTTTTATGTAATTTTATGTATAAAACATTCAATTTTCGATTAAATCTTTTTTTTCTTTTGTGTATATTAAGTTTAATGCATTTTAAATAATATATGCAAATACCAAAATATTTTAATATATAGCCGATTTTAGAGGAATTTTTTTCACGAATTAGGCTTAATATCTAAAACCGTCTGGTCACTGTGTGACACTCTGCGATAAGAAGCCGCGGGCCCAGAGAAGCACTTCTTTTTTCTCCCTCTGGTAGCGAAAGAGTTAAGACCTACGTCTACCGGCCATTTAGATTTTGAGAACGTAATGCTAATTTCATGGAATTTCTACTACCGTCTGTATCATCCGTTCTATTTTTTCATATTTAATCTAATCAAATGCAAAAAAAGTGCTTCCAAAAGAGCAAAAAATTATATTGAAGGTTCCTGTGAAATTACAATTCGGGGGGGGCGGGCGGGCGCTGTTTGGAAATATAGAATATTTTTAAACAGTGGAAAAACCACAAACGAATCATTAAAATAGGGCTAAAAATATTTTTAAGAATCGGACAAAAAAATGTCATTTCTCAGAAACCTTCATTATTTATTTATTTTGCTTTCGGAAGCACTTATAATAATACTAAATAGATAAAATAGTACAGGTTTGAAGATGGTAGCAGAAATTCAATAGGATTAACATTACGCTCACGGAATCAAAATGGTCGGTAAATAGGAGCCTTAAACAATTATGTTCATAAAAAATTGCAGTACTCATGATAAGATAAAAGTTCTATACTTAAAATTTTGTATTCTAGAGATGAACTTGTATATTGTGAGAAACTGAAATACCGATTCACTGGCTGGAAGTTGTTTTATTTTCACAAAATAGAATTTTTTAAAATCCTGGAGCAATTGCATTCTTGTCTGGAACAAAGTTTAGAATAGAATAAAAATTTTGAAATAATTTCTCGTATTAGGAAAATGAAACATTTTTTTAAATATCAAATATTACCGTGTTTTCAATAGAAGGAAATTCCATTGTAAACGTTTCACACAGCATATTTTTGCCCGATTTAAGCTTTTATTTTATTGAGGCATTCGCAATTGTGAATAATGCTCAGATGACAAAGTCGTCACAGACATCGACACCTTATTTTCCGCACCACATAAGCTAAACGATTGTAAAAGTGTGGTAGATTTAATTTTCCCTTTCTTAGTAAGAACCATTTGACGATTTGTGCGACCCGGAACACTAACAATGAGAACCAAATAAAAATAAATTTCCAATCAACAGTATTTGAAGATTATTTTTAGGTTATTTTAAAAACAATTGACTTTTTCTCGTACGTCTTGATTTATTAGAATTTATAAATTTTTTATCAGACATAATATTAGATTCTTTTGTGTTACAGTTTCATTAAAGAAGTATAATGACTTAAATCCTAACATATTATTAAGTTTATTTTTTAAATAAATGAAAATAAAAGTAAAAGTAAAATTTCATAGCGTTCGCATGTTGCAGATTGACTTATAATCTAAGCCAATACTTAACTATGTTCGACAAAAATCATGCGCTTAAATTGTCAGTCTGGTAATTTTACATTACCAACAAAACTTCAGTGGTTACCAGAAATAATTGGGATCTGAAAAATAGATCTATCATTTAGCAGATTAAATATACTGTTTGTGTTTCATTAAAATAAGAATTTTCCGATTGATCAACAAATTGAAACTATATTTTAAGGTATTTTTTTATTACATAGTCTCTCATCCTACCGTTTTTATGAACTGTAACATATTTATTTTTTCTTCTAAATTTTCGAAAACTGTTATGTACTAAAATATATCATTATGTCTTTCAAATAGATTTCCATTACTTTTCTATAGATTTGCTACAGAAATTCTGTATCATCATAGGATTTAAAGTAAAAAAAAATGTTAATGATTTTCCATTTTCAGAATTTTATTCCCCCCCCCCTAAAATGTTAACATAGGCTCTTTGTATATTAAATAAGATTTAGTTACAAAATTAGCTGTCAAATTTTTTCCTTAATTTACGTAAACATTATGAAAGTAAAATTTTTATCCAGTTGCATTTTCAGCACTGTTCTGGAATGAATAAATATCTTTCTTCATAAAGACATTTTTACATAGATTTTTTTTAAAAGCAATAAAAACAAATTCATATTTTTATTTATTTCCCCCTGTTGTTCCTCCCCCAACAATAAAATATATTAGGTACAAATCATACGCAATTTATACTTCAATTCTCATTTATAACTTTCTATTCTCTTTAACTTCAAAGCATTTATAACAAAATTTTTCTCTCTTAAATAGGTTTTATTTTTCTTTAGTTTATTATATTTTTAGCATCTTTTTTAAAAAAAACATTATTGACATATTCGTTATCATTATTGAATTTATATTTCACAGATTGTTATCATTTCTTTAAATTTTTCTTTCTTTTTTTTATTTTTAGCCACCCAAAGGATTATTGTTTTAGTAAACCACAAAACGATCACCTTTAGCTGATAAGTGCTATTTTAAAGAAGAGAGCAAACGTTTGAGATGAATGTCACTATTTGCTTACTCCATTGAAAATGATTTATTTATTTTAAATATTTTTCATTGTTATTTTTAAGCCTCTCGAAGAGAAAATTATCACTGTTTTAATTCTTCCTACCTCAATTTTTCTTTCTAGAAAGTAACAAGATTTATTTTAGGTGTTCACTGTAATACCAGGTGTGTCTATTGAGCAAGAGGAGTGGCTCAAATAAGATTATTTATTGACATTTTGTGGCAAATTTGTTATATGTCTCTTTCAGTGTGCCCACTTCTTATTTTCGGTTGGTAAAAAGCATGTAGCAGCTCATTTTTTGGTAGCTGTTTCAACAGCTGTGATATTTTCTTCTTAAAAGCCCCCATAGTAAAGATTAATGGGAAAAGAATAACAATTCAACTTACTCGGAGTTGAAGAACAACTCAACTTGACGAGCAGAGCAAAAAAGAACTGAACGCTAGACGAGTGGAATATGGGAGAAAGCGAGGAACAGAACAATGGCGAAAGAAACAAGCAATGTCTGATAATTCAGTAGATTTTGAGATGCGTAGTATTATTGTTGTGTATCGTGCTGCATTAATGTTTAAATTAAAGTTTTGCATATAAAAAAAGGTCTGGATTAACTTATTAATTTCTATTACAATCACTCTCACCGCCTTACAACAACTCGACCAAATGGAACGTGTTTTACTCCCATTGACTCAAAACGAGATCCATTTTGCTCGTATTTTATTCTTTTAAGAGGTAAGAGTCACAAGGTGCTAAATCAGAAAAGTATTGAAGATGTTCCAGTGTTTTAATCCGTTTTAAAACGAAAATGTACTTCACGAATAGCGCGGTATGCGGAGGAGCAATGTCTTGATAAAGAATTATACCATTTTGCCTGAGTTCTGGGCATTTTTTCTTTCTATCATTTTAATCAAAAGTAGTAATCCTGGATGTAGAGAAATAATTAGAAAATTCCTAGAATTTTGGCAAAATAGTTTTACTCTCCGTCAAGATAATGCTCCTTCACACCATGCTCTCTATGAATAAGTGTTTGACTAAAAAACGAATTGCAAAAAAACCTGCTCTAAATTATCCTCAATATTCCCAAATTTTGTACATTGTAACTATTCCTTTCTAAAAACAAATATGAGTTTTAAAAGAAGTTCAATTTTGAGTCATTAGAGGTTGATAAGGAGAAAATGTCACAGCTTTTAAGAATTCAAGCGGAATTTTCTATGAATAGTTTACCGGTATGTGATTATTAAGATACGAAATATTACACGACTGCTGATTACAAGCCTTTTTACAATCGACGAATCCAAATGTAGAAAAGAAGATAGGAAAATAAAGACGGGTGGTAAATTAAGCGAATTTATATTAGCTAAGGAGAGTCTTTCAAGGGCGAATTATTCAATGTAAAATGAAATCACTAGGTCATAACATTTAGTGTTTACCAAACAATTTGGTTTATTAAATAAAAAAAATTGTATTTCAGACTCTTTGAAAGAACTTTCAGAATCGATTGCCTCCTGCTTCATTCAAATAATTGATAGAAAAGGTTGTTTTTTGCGGATTATTAAGAAGAAAAAAAAAGTAATTTAGAGCATAATCTTACACTTTTTGCTATATTTATTTGGTGTTAATCTTTGTAAGATTTATATTCGTGGCTTTATGTGTCATTTATGTTATTGTAAAGTTTGATATTAAAGTAAAAAATATATTTAAAAAATTCACTTCGTAAAAAGGAAAATTAAAGTCTATATTAATTCAATTGCATTTAGTTATGATTTTTTTTCGAGCACTGTATTTTGTATAAAAATATTGTATTACATTATTTATTAAATCATAATTTCAGTATTTATTATCGTAATTCTATTCTTACTGTATATTAAAAAAATACCAATTAAATTGAAAATTGAAAATAATAAGCAATTGCTTAGGGATATCCCGGATAGAAAGAATTTTCCAGGAAACTTCATTTAACTAAAATTCTTCTGGGTCCTCCCTTCTTTTGAAATCCTGCTATAGAAACTTTCCTGAAGATAATTAATTTCAGTCGAAAACAAAAAAAAACAAAAACAAAAAAAAAAAAAATCTTCAAACATCAGAAGTATATCGTCAACTATTTCAGTGCTTGGGGAGAGAAACAAAAATAGTTAGCGATAAAGAACACGGATATGTAGGGAAATTTTAGGGAATTTTTATCATTTCATCATAACAACGCGTACACATATACCAATATATAAGTTCCGATATGCAGTCAATGGCTTAGTACATTTTCTTGTGTTGCACACTTCTAAACCTCCGTCTGTGGTAAAAAGTTTTCTACTTATAGGTCAAGGTAAGTAGGATAAATTTTTATCTTCATTTTTTTGCAAAAAAAAATTCTATGTGAATTTCTGAAAATTTCAATATTGTTATATGATATAAAATTTATCTATATTAATTTTTATTGATTTATAACATAGAAAACTACTTATAAGCAGATTAACTGTTCAGTATAAAGAAGAAAAACCCTGCAAATATTTTTAATAGAGAGTTATGTTTTATATCTACCTCTTTTTTAATATTTATTTATATAGATTAATACTACAGGCTCATAACGCCCTTGAAGGACTATACTCGTATAATACATTGCGACAATGACAGTTTAAACAAATTCAAAAGAATTGTAAAGCAGAATCATAATAAATGTTGATTGAAGGCAATTCTTTAGAAATACTGAATGTAATTTAAAATGAATTCCAGTTTTAATTTCTATAAAAATATTTTAAATCTGAAAGAGACAAAATAAAAGATTACTTTCGTAAACCCACCAATGTTTTGAATTTTATTTAAAATAATTATTATAATACGTAACAAAAATATAGGATAAAATAGAATTTAGATTTTATTTGCTGCTCTTCTTTGAATCTAATAATGCAATTATCTCATTAAAATAATTTTTTATTTCACTGAGTTTCCTCCTACTTTTATTGATTCTGTCATATTGGAAACTTTTTACCCTTTTTTCAGCTGTATTTAATTTTATTCGCTAGATTCTAGAAAATTCCCTTTAAATTTTGAAACACTAATTTACTTATTTATTGAGACTTCCATATTTGATATTGAACTGTAAAATTTCGTTAAGAGTTTCCTCGATGAACGTTCATTCCGCAGTCATTTTGTTTTGCTAAATTTCCTTTTGTATTTTTTTACCGTTAGCTACGTTTCTTATTAGCTTTAAATTAATTGATTTTGTGTACTATTATAAAAAATCCTACACAAAGAAGAAAATGAATGGCAAATGCATGTACATTAATTTAGTAATACTTATGAATAATACAATACTTATAAGTGTACAGAGTTTGTAAATAATATATCAAACATTCACTTTGCATGCATTTACTTTGTAAACTATATTTGGTGAAGTACTTTTGGTAAATCGCAAAAAAAAAGTTAATAATGATTTAAAATTTCCTGCTTATCCAAAAAAAGAGGAAAACTTTTCAAATTCTTATATTTAGGTAAGAAAAACCAGGACCTTAAATACAAAAATGTACCTTATATTTCTGTGCGCATGTGTATATGTGCTATGTAACTATGATTACGTTGTGCAAAATGTACATAAAATGAATAATGAATTTCTGTGCGCATGTTTATGTGCTATGCAACATATATTATGCTAATTCCATATAAAATGGATAATGAATTTCTATGTGAATATTTATGTAATACATATTATGCAAACAGTACTTATAAAAATAGCCTAAAGTAAAGTAAAGTAATATGTGTCTTGTTCTTTCCAAATTGACTGTATAACAAAATGTGTTTGAATAACACTGTTTTTTTTCCTGGTATTCTGTCATTTACATAAACATCCTATTCGCTAAACCAGGCCTGTTCTGTATTTAATTTCTTGTTACAATGTTGTGGAGCGTTTCCAATAGCTTCTGATTTCCATGCAATTAATTTTTCTATCAACGACGCAAGTTTGAACAGAACAGCATTTCTCAATCAAGGTTTACTTTGGTGTGTTCTCAGCCGGTATATGTTCTTAATTGTAGAAAAAAAACCTTCCAATGTTGCGTTATAACTGATTCCTTTAAATAATAAGTTTCAATGTATTAACTCCACCATTGTAATAAGTTTGAATATTCTATCAATTTCGCAACATGTCTATATTATTATTGTAATTGGAGAGAGTGAGAGAGAGAGAATATTCAACATTCTATTACTTTTGGAATACGAAGTGTGGATATTAAATTACGAGACACACACTGCTACAGATAGTACGCATGCACCGACTGTATAGCGTGAAGCCTTCTCTTTCAAATGCAGTGCCTCTCGCTTCTGTAAACAAATTCGTACAACCGTAGCTTTCGTTCGCATTACAGTTCGTTTTTTTTTTACAAGTGCGACAATAGAACAATGAATTGTTGTGACATTTTACATGAAACTTTGAAAATCCGCTACTGAAACTTATAATTTTTTGAAAGAAGTATATGGCAACTAATATTTATCACGGGCACGCGTTTTTGAGAGGTTTAAACGCTTTCAAGATGGCCGAGAAGACGTTGAAGAGGAATAACGCTAAAAATGGTTGCACATCTAAAACGGTTGACATTATCAAAAAAATCGATAACCTGGTTTAATCTGACCGTAGGTTAAGTATTTGTACGATTGCTGAGACTGTAGGAATTAACGAAGAATCCATACGGCAAGTTTTATGTTTCAATTTTGACATCAAAATGTGTGCCAAAAAGTTGCCTAAAATTCTCAAGTTTGAACAAGAGGATCGCAAAACTGTTTGTACTGACACTAATGCCATTGAACATGACCCAAACTTATTGGAAAGGATAATGACAAATCATAGTTTTTTACTTATGATTCTGAAATGAAGCGTCCATCTTCACAGAGAGCTAAAAAAGCTCGAATATACAAACCAAAATTCAAAGCAATGACGATACCTTTTTTTTTTTTCGATATTCATGGGACTGAGTACGTTAACTGGGTTCTTGAAGTTTCAAACAATTAATCAGCATTACAACCTAAGCGTTCGTGCTGAGCTCCGTGAATGAATAAGGGAAATACGACCAGAATAGTGGAAAGACATGTCATTCTGCATTGTGTGTCAAGAGGTTTATAGGCCAAGTACAGCATTCCAGAATTAGACAATCCGCCTTATTCACCGGATCTTATGCCATGTCACTTTCATATGTTTCCTAAGGTAAATTCTGCATTAAAGAGAACAAGATTTGAGTCCTTTGAAGCTGTGAAAGAGAAAACGGTACGCGTTCTGAAGGAGCTGACTTCCAGCACTGTTTCAAATAATGGAAGATTTGCATGGAGAGTTGTAGGGCTAGAGGATGTTTGTATATTGAAGGTGATAATAAGCAAACATGCATGCAATTCAAAATAAAATGTTTTTCTGAGTCAGTTTCGTTATTTAAGAGCCATACCTTGTATATATCACTATATTCTTAAACAAAAAGGAAAATACACTATAGGAAAGCAATATTAAGCAAAATGAACAGAATTACAACGTAAATATTAGTATTATTAAATGATAATGGATAAATAATTATTTTAAATTTTAAAACTAGGCTTTTACTATCAATATTTTATTTGAACAATATATATATATATATATATATATATATGTGTGTGTGTGTGTATTCTATTATCCTATTACTTTGTATTTAATTCTATGGTGCTTTTCTGCAATATATCTGTCTTTCATGTAACTAAAGTGTTTGATTCGAAATCTAGAAACCACGAAAATGATTAAAATATCATACTTTTTCACCTTTTGATATTCATATATAAATCTTATCTTTCATCTACAAATTAACATTAAATCTTTATCTTTCATCTACAAATAAAGTTAACATTCACTGACATCATTTGCCTCCTCTAAATTCCTCAAACATTTTCTAAATTTAACTCTCATCTGCACAATATTTAGGGGAGAGTAATCTCCAATTTGTTTTGATATCGCCATGTGAAATGGATTTTAAGAAAGACTCCCCTGTCAGATATTTGGTAGAATTGGATGCGAAGTCTTCTATCCATATTGTTACGTGATTGATCGTCTGTCGAATACAAGAAAGGTCAATACAATTTAAAAGCAAGTTCTTTCCGAGCAAATCCAAATTTAATTCCGAGATACTCTAACAAATACAAAATATTTTCTTTAAACTAGAAGCACTAACGCACACATATGAATACACGATAGCACTTGTACAAAAATCGCATAATCACAGTAGTTTAAAATACATATTTCAATATCGCGTAGAAGGAACATATATACTCTACACACACTACATAAACTGATATACAATTAGTTTATCTATATATACTCTTCAAAAGATATCCTGTAGGCTTTTACTTGCTCTCAGAAATCGAGATTTGTCTGGAGCCACTTAAATTTATCGCGAAATTTTGTGACTAGGAGACATTTGGAGGTCATATTTATCGCCAACGTCACCCTTACCTATATGGCACTACTTCCTTGTGTATTCTTCTCTTGTCTGTGCAACGGTTTTTCCTGGGAAAAAAAGTCGTTCTGCAGAGAAGACAACGAAATCCATATAACAAGTTACATATTTCTAATTTGTCTATCTCGTCTATCTCATTCATAGATTATTCATGGCGGAAGTCAACGGACAGACAGTGAGTGAAGAAATGGTAGAAGCGGAAATCCAAGACGTCTCTTACTGGATGAGAGACGTTTATTCTAAAATCACTAACATCGAAGCATGTCTCTGAGATGTGAAGTTTGGATTAAGCCAAGCGCAAATTTTAAGCAATGAAGCTGAACGCCTCCGAGGACAGAATGAAATCCAAGAAGGTAAAGTATAATTGAACAATCCAGTTTGACAGGCTAACGCATTGTATAAATGTATGTATATATATAACGCATTGCTTACAGAATCTTTCTTTGTACTGTCTGTAATGTAACAATTACATAAGCAAGTAAGACTATTTATTCATAAGTTACTAAAATTGAACGCTTTTTGCAGTTTTTCATTTAATATTAGGTCAACCGGAAAGTTTTGTCCAATTGTGAAAGCAAAGACACCTGATTCAGTTCAGAATTTTTTTTGTTTCAAAAACTCTAGCGGGGAGAGAAACAGGTGATAATCGAAAGGTGTTAGGTATGGGGAGTATGGCGAAGGTTGCTGAATTTCTCAGCCCATCTCTTCCATTTTCTGACGAGACATCAAAGCAGCAAGTGGTATGGTTTCAACATGATACAGTATTGAACATCACAGGCTCCCTATTGAACATCACAGGTCTTTTTACTTTGAGTGCTTTGCTTAAATCATCCATTTAATAATAGTATTTCTGCGAATATTTCATTAGGTTACAATAGCTCGTTTGGTCATTGGACGTCCCGTCCTGTACTCATTATTCTTTTATTCAGGCTCAATCTCGGTTTAGAGGTGAAGGGGGCAGGTTGTCTGGACTTTAAGAGTGCTCTTTTTTCTTATTATATTTTTGTAGGTAATCCATTTTTAATCACCAGTTTTCATCCGGTTCGTTTTTGTTCCGAACAAGCAAAGATGTGTATTTTTCTTTTTTTTTTTTAGTTTTTTTTAACGTCGCACTATAAGCAACACGAGGGCTATTGGCGATGGACCTCGTAATTTTGAACCACGGTCAAGTGACGAGGACGACACCCGAGCTGGCACCCCCTCTCCTAACATCCACACCACACCAACGGGAGACTTTGGGCCCCGAACTGATTTGACGTGCATCAGCCCCGGCTACACGGCGGGTCTTTGGCGGCCAAGGATCGAACCCGCGACTGGACGAAAACCGCCGGCCGCTAATCCTGTGATCTTGACCACTAGGCTACCGCGGTCCAGCAAAGATGTGTAAAGATTCTATTAAAAATGCATTTCTCAACCAATGAGCACTTATTTTTAACATTTATAGATCAATCCTAGCAACAACGGAAATCATGTTGCTCAATAAATAGTGTTCAATCTATGAAAATTGAATTATTTTCTTACAATTCACAAAGGACAGAACTTCCTGATAGCCCTAATATATACAACCATTTGTTAAAACATCCCTCTTCTATCCTCAAATCTTATTTGCTAACATGTCACATCGGATTGGATGATAAAAATGTCTTTTGGCATCCTACAATTCCACCGTTTACTTCAAAAAGTTTACATTTTTTTACCTACAATTTTCAAAGGGCACTAAATCGTTTAGTATCGCAGTGACCCATATTTCTATAAATTATCAATCATTTCTGAAAACCTATTGTAATATTTTTAATTTTACTGTTGTCCTAATCTCTTAAAAACTGGAATCCTTTCTTCCGCAGATATTCGACGTTTGAGTCCCACTGCAACAAAATTGCTCACCGATACGACTGAAGGTACCTTAAATTCAGAAGATTTCACGAACCTTCTGTTGTACGAAAGTTTCGGAAAGCCAAAGCCTCCTGTTCTTCCTATTGTTCGATCGTTTAGTGTAGATGTAGATGGCGTAGTTCTTCAACTCCAGTATTTCCGAAGCGCACTCGAAAAATACCATGATGAACACAGGAATGAACACAAAAAGGATATGAATCTTATACGGAGGATTGGTAAACTGATAAAAAATATAGAAAAAGAGCAAAATAATGAAATGGAACTAGGGCGCCATCAAACATCAATGACCGAATATATGACAAGATGAGGATAGTTTGATAATTACCGTCAAAGTAATTTAATGTTTTCTGGAATAAAAAGTATTAATATTTTATGTGCAATACGTTTTTTAGAAGAGGCAAAAAAGTTGCGAAAACACCGTCCAAGCTATTTGTAATGTTGCCACCACAACGCAATAAAAATTATCGCACCTGTTTTAAATGTGTTGCCACATCAAAAATTTTAAAAGTCCCATCCATTTTTTTTTAAAAAAAAATGAAGAGCTTAAAGAAACGGAGAATTTAAAATACATATCTCTTAAAAATTGTAAGACTGTTAAATACATGTGCGGTGACTATAACTTATTTTTGCGGTGATTCCGAGACGAAATAAATAAGTCGAAATAAAAACGATTTGAGTTATTAAATTTGCATCATTCAAGTACTCTTACCTATAAAATTCATTAAACTGAGACTAACTTTTAACATCATTTTTTATTAAGAATTAGGATTAAGTTCCGAACCATCTGTTTGAAAAAAAATGAACAGAAAATTAAAAAAAAAAAAAAAAAAAATGCGAAATTAAACGGAAAATAAACCATTAGTCCCGTTTTTGACGTGTTATCAAAGCAATGCATAAAGGTTAATAATAAT
>BMAW01087326.1:358894-379919 GCA_019974015.1 Nephila pilipes
TATATATATATATATATATATATATATATATATATATATATATAAATTAAGTAAATACTATTCCTGTATTAAATTTAACAGTATTGGTTCGTCTGGAAAATAAGTTTTAAAGGGGCTGTAAGAAGACACAAAACATAGGTGCTCGAAAACATTTACTGAAACAGGTACAGCACTCTTTCATCAACCTTTCAATATAAAAACCGTTGGAATTGAAGCCATGCGTTCACATTGTGAAATCAATTTCTGCACATCGTTGTTGAAGAAATGCGCCATATTGCCAAGCCAGGAATCTTTTCTTGTGCTGGAACAGATGGTTAATGCTGCTTCCCTACGCTGGATTTTATGTTTGGTGAGAAATATTGCAGCAATTTGAAGCTGTGTTGCTGGTGGGTGTCAAAATATTTCACACACCCCCGGACACAAAACCCAGCGTAAGGGTTTTGGATTTCATTGTGTATTAATATCGCACTTAGAAGCAAGCAACACGAGGGCTATTAGCGATGGATCCTCTTCATTTTGAACCTCGTTCAAGTGATAAATACATCTTAGCTGACACCTCTCTTTTCAAGTTTCTTCACTTCGCCAATGGGAAGACACTGAGTGTCGACAGTTTTAACGTGCATCAGCCTCGCTAAGCGACGGATTCTTAATGGTCTTAGAATTAGAATTCACGATTCGATGGGGGGGGGGGTAGCCTATTGGTCAAGGTCGTGAGCTTGCGGCTGGCGGTTTTCGTTCAGTCGCGGGTTCGATCCTTGGCCGCCAAAGACCCGCCATGTAGCCGGGGCTGATGCACGTTAAATCTTTTAGGGGCCCAAAGTCCTCCCGTTGGAGTGGTATGGATGTTAGGAGAGAGGGGGTGCCAGCTCAGGTGTCGTCCTCGTCACTTGACCGTGGTTAAGAATTATGAGGTCCGTCGCCAACAGCCCTCGTGTTGCTTCTAGTGCGACATTAATAAAAAACTAAAACTATCACCATTCGATGCGAGCGCGATATATATCAGCGCGAGTTCGCTATCATGACCACCGCTATCATGTCCCCCTCGTTCACTATCATGTCCCCCTCCCCCAGCTCATGAAAGTTGCAGTTAACTCATCTGTGTTAAAGTATGCCCTGGTCAGGCAGTATTTTTCCAACGTCGACGCGGTGTAGACGGCTATCACACGCTGGATCCGTTCTCAGGTGGCGTATTTTTTTTCAACCCGTTGTATAGAAATTGGTCTCACAAAATGGCGCATGCTTCGATTCCGGTGGTTTGCGAGGTAATTTAAAGAGTGCTGCTGCATCTGTTTCAAAAAATGTTTCCCCTGAATTATATTTTATGTTTCATTACGGACGCCGGTAAATTTACTTTTTAGAGGAACCAAATATACGGTTACCATTTATATTGTCGATAAACCAGAATTTTAATCTCTATGTACTTGTACAATAGTTTATATAAATTAATTGTATACAATATTCGTTGATTTTGAGTTTCTTCTCGACGATTCCGAAACAACGGTTCCGATCCGTAAATAGCAAACGGAAATAATTTCAATTAAATTTTCATCATTCTATTCCTAATTATATTGTTAATAAATATGCAACAAACTTTCAGCATCATTATTCGATAAGATTTCTAATTAACTTTGGAATCATCTTCTTGAAAGAAAAAGTAACAAAAGGTCAACAACTGAACATTTAGACGGGAAAATAAGTTTTGCCTATTTTTAATGTTTTCCACGGCAACGCATTGATACTAGATAATAAAAATCCTAACGCTACTAGATAATAAGAAATAAATTTTCATTTTACAAATATTTATTTTAAAAACAGAGGGAAAGGAAAAAAAAAGACCATTTACCCAAGTGAGAAATGCTTTATAATCAACGCTCGCACCCTCTAAACCATACGTATTTTTCTAAATCAAAATATTTACAAAGAACATTTTGGTAAATTCTTCAATAGAAAAGGAATTTTACGAAATGTTATAAAATTTAAAGCGGTAAGTTATCGAGTTATGACTTTAAAAAATGGGTGCGAGTGTAATTGAAAATGAAGTTTAATGGAATGTGAGCTAGATATAAACCTGTTGCGCCAAACAAGGTGGAACTGTTGTTTAGACGACTGAAAAAAAAATGGGAAAAAAATAGTTGACAAGGAGGGTCGAAAACAGAGAAATATCGCTTATCATCCCGGGAGCACTTTGCTCATGTTTACCAAGGATAAACCCCAGAGGAAAGGAAAAAAATCACTAACGTGCTTCGGTGAGTGATGTCCGTTATTACGTAAACAATGCAAGGCCCCTGAGAGCTAAAAGAAATGAATAACACAGGTAAAAGCTTCAATCTTTCAAGCTTCACACTTTGCGTAACATATTTTTTATACCTTAAATTTCAAGAGCAAAAGAGAACATTGAGTCAAATTGAATTTAATCAATAATTAGTTTTAGTAAATTTTTAAATTTTTTTTATTAAAACTAATTATTAATTAAAGTTTTAATTATAATTAATTACAAAGAAAAAATTTATTTGTTATTAATTTTTTAACAAAATAATAAAGAACGAAAAAGAGTTCGAGCAATGACCCCTTCACCTTGGCGACCATTTGGCGACTTGGCGAGAAACTTGGCGTAAAATTTAATTCTTAAAATAATTAGATCAATTGATTTTTATAAATTTTTGTCAAATTATTGTATTGTCATCCAAAATGTGTAAAGAAAATTTCAGCTCAATTGCGCGCATTCAAATATAAGAAAAAGCTTTTAAAGTTTTGACCCAAACAAAGTTACAACGTGAGAAGAAAAAAAAAACCATTGAAAAGTAAATGGAACTCGGTACCGTTTGAACAATTTTTTTCCATTTACACATTTATAAATAATGTTTTAGAATGAAAGTGCGGTTCTATCCTAGAAAAGGATTTCAAATGAAAATTTAGATATACAGTTAATACAATTCTAAAAATTGATATTTTAAAATTTTTTGGAAAATTTCAAACCCTTACTCCTCCTTTATTTATTAATATTTTAAAAGGAAAAAAATTGTAATCTTCTCACTGATGTTTTACACAAATTTAGAGGTCGGTTAAAAATAACGAGAGTTTAATTTTGGAGAAAAAATAAAAGGTTGATTAAAAATCGAAAATTTATTTTAAAATACCCAATCAAATACATTTCATTAAAAAACGATATCCATGTTATTACAAAATGGATCCCTAATTGTGTTAAATGCATTATATACATAACACATAAAAAATGTAGTGATTCTTACATATTTGTAGAAGGAGTAGTATTTTAAATACATTCATGAATTGAAACAGCACGAACTGAGAAAAACCGTTTTAAAAGTTTTCAACTCTGAAAAAAGTTATGTGCTTCAATTAATTTAAAATGTCATTTTAAAGCGTTAGCAATATTTTCTTAGTTGTATTTATATTTTCATATAATTACAGTGCGTATTTTTAATATTGGATCACTTTTTTTCAAATTATTATTGCACCTGACTAACAAGAAAAACGAAAAATAAATAAATGATAATAATAAATAAAACAATTTTTTAAATTATTTGCTTTATATATCAATAATATTACAAACAAAATACCAGATATCAACAAATTACTCATAATGAAAGTTTCAGTCACTAAAAAAATCTGTAAACGCTACAGTCATGATCAAAACAAAATAAAATTAGTTTTCGAAAAGGTTTTGATAAAAAAGAAATGACATTAAAGTATTAAAAACTATATAAAAAAAAGGGGGGGAGAGGGGGCGTGGTCACGTTCCAAAATTGGTTTGTTTGCATTTTTCAATTTCAATTCTTTCAACTTCCAGTTACCACACATTCGAAAGTAACATAGGTTGACTGGTTTTCTGGAGCACACAATCCTTGCGAATCAGGATACACTATTAGAGCTTTACTTCGGCCTGTACTTCCCATGAATAATTTACGTCATGGAAAAATAAGATTAAGAACGCTACGCAATTTTAAAAAGAAAAATAATTAATTATTCATGGGAAGAATTTCAGGAAAAAAACACAGGTAGTTAAAAATTTATCAGAATCAGTCGCCATTGGCTGTAGGTGGTGAGAATGGAGGAGAGTAGGTGTGTTATAGCTCTATTTCTATTGGTGGAGCTGTTTATAGGGGGAAAGGAATTGTGCCAAAAATTAATATTTGAGAGGTGAAAAATTAAAATCTTAGGATTTTTAAAAGACAAAAAGGGAAAGAATATATTTGTTTAAGGGAATGATCAGACTCAAGTTTATCAAAACCTTCATTCACCTTAACTGGAAGATGGGCATACGGCCTTGTAAAATATATTAAGCTTTTGAAAAGCATTGTTTGTTCCCGACATTTTAAAAGCTACTTGTTAAAAAACGTTAGGGAACGTAGGGATCAGAAGATGATAATTAAAATAATATTACAAAATAAAAATTTTAAAAAAAAGAAAGGAAGGAGAAAAAAAACCGATGTTTTGGCTACATTTAAGGTTCAGTTATTTTCAACTGATAAAGACAGTTTTAGATAGTGAAAATATTCAAAAACAAAACCATTATTTTGAAGTTTGATACTTTGATCTTTATTTAGGTTTTCGACGTAGTAATTGGATACCTTAAATAAATTTCTAGGTGAAATGAAATAAATTTCGTTTTACTAAGATAAGCTTTATTCTTGCGTAAGCTTTAAATAGTAAATAATTCGAGATAAAAACCAACGTTTTTATATAATGACAAAATATATTAATTATTATACATTAAATTCAAAACAAACACGTGATAAACACATAAAAAAATTTAATTTATAATTTCAATTTAATCAATCATTTATTGAATATTTTTTACTGAAAAATTTTACAACACATACAAGACTTTCCTTCTTAGTTTCCAAATATTTTTGGATTACCAAATCTAACCGCGTGGAGGTGAGGTGAGGCTAATTTGAGTATGATTGGCTAAGTGTAGATAAATCTACATGTATTACGCGTCATACTCTTCTAGTCCCCAAAAGGTGGACAAAACAGAAACGAACTTTATTATTTTTTAAGTAACATGAAAACATTGCACAAAAATAAGAATGAATTTTTTAAAAAAAATTCTGAAATTATTTTAACTGACAAATATTTATTATATAATGTCTTATTAATATTTTCATATTTTTCTGATACTTAAGGGATATTAGCCTATATTGCACCACATCCTTCATCAATCTATATCATAATTAAGCAATGGATACAATGAATTCTTTTTCAGATTAAGTTATTTTTAGCAATTTGAGTAGATCACGGGTGTCTAAACTATGACCGTTTGAGGGCCACATTGCAAAAAAAAAAAAAAAAAAAAAAAAAAAAAACGGGGGGGGGGGCGCACATTGCAAAAAAATAAAATTTTCTGGGCCGCATATATAATATTTTTTCAACAAATTGAAATAAAAATTAACTTTATGTAGTTTTATTAAAATAAATTAACTTCTTTTTACAATAATTTTTTTTAAAATTTGAGTTCCATATGTATAGGTACATATTTATTTTAAATTTGTAAAAGTTTCGTTTCATTTAGTTTGGATTTTATAAAGATGGAAAAAATTCGAATTAATGAGATGGATGAATTTGCTTTTGTTGAATGAGCAAATCGATATCGGGTTCAATAGACGAGGTTGCAATTCTTAATGCATTTTCAAGATGTTTGTCAGGGATCTTTGTCCTATTTTTGATTTTTGTAAGCTTCATTCTTGAAAATAATTGTTCACAAATATGAGTACTGCCAAAAGTTGAAGACATTAATAAAGCATGATTGTGAAAAATAGGATATTCATCGCGGATAGGTAATCTTTATAAAACTCCAGTAATGAAACATTCTCAAATTTTTTTATGCAGCATATTTTGTGCAAATCACGGGTTTATGTGCAGCCAAAGTACTGAAATGTGTCAAATCTTACTTTTATTTGATAAAGCCAAAATTTCAATTTTCTTTCAAACGCCGTAATTGTATGAAACATATTATTAATAAATTGATTTTTTCCTTGAAGTCTCAAATTTAAATCAATCAAATGATCTGTTAAGTCTACTAAAAAAAAGCTAAATCTACCAATCCTCGTCCTCAAATTCATTCACAGGTTTACCTTTTGTTTCCACAAATATTTTTATTCAGTTCTCAAATCGTAAAATCTTTTGAGCATTTCCCCCTTACTGAACCATCTTACTTTTGTATAATAAATAATATCTGCAAATTCAGTGTCCATTATCTAATGAAACTCTTCAAATTGTCTATGATTAAGTCCTTTTGCTCTTATAAAGCTAATGGTTTTTATAACAACGCTTGATACACTTTTCATTTTTAAAATTTTTCCACATAAATTACCCTTATGTATGTTACAATGATATGCCATCAAGATTGTGTTGCCGGCAGCGACGGCTTCATTATTAACCATTTTAATGAATCCCCTATTTTTACCAACCATGGCAGAGGGTCCATCTGTTATGATGGCTGATAAATTTTTCATAGATAAGGAAAACCTTTTCATCAAATAAATCTACAGACTTGGTTGTGCCTTTTAACGATACTAAAGCAACCATTTCTTCCGTGATATTATAATGTTCATAAGATTCCTCTTATAAAAATTGCCAATTGTGCCGTATCAGAGGCGTCAGTGCTTTCGTCCATGGCTAACGAAAAAAATTTAAAATTAGTACAATTAATTTTTAAAGACTTTTCAACTGAATGTTTAAATTTAAATATTTTCATAATTTTCGTTTGGGCCGCATTTTAAAGACTTTTGGGCAGCACTTTAGACAAGCATGGTCTAGATCAACTTCAAAATGAATTCTGACAAATATGTCGGGCACCAGAAACTGCATGGTCATGGTCTCGAGCTCGTGGTCAACGTAGTTTCCATCCTGTCATGAGTTCGACTCCTGATACAACTAAGGACCCGACGTGTAGAGGGCTGATACACGTTAAATCTGTTATTGCTCAATGTCCTTACGTTGGGTTGGTGAGGAAGTTTGGTATATGGAATTCCAGCTTAGGTGTCATCCTCGACACATGTTTGAAGTTCAAAATTACTAGTACACCAATAGTCCTAGAGTTGCTTCTCAAAATGCGACATCAAAAAACGTACAAAAAAAAAAAAAAACCCACAAAAAGATAACAATGTTGATATATTAAGAAAAAAATTGTTATATCTGCCCCCACTAATTATTTCTGAGAACGATTTTTTTTCAACAGGATTATCCTTCCATATATTTTTCGAAGAAAGCAAAACTCGGGTTCGAAGCTAATTCAGTAAATTTACTTGAATAGTAGGCGAAGAGTCCCGATCTGAATTCAAAACAAAATTAATGGCCTTAGAAGTCTATAAAAATCTCACACAATATTCGTGTTAACATTATGTTAGTCACCGAACAAGCTTGGAATAAAGTGTCCACAGATTCTTTGAAAGAATTTTCAGGATCGATGACCTCTCGGCTAATTCAAGTAATTCAAAGAAAGGGTGTTTTCTGAGTTTTTAGAGAAATGCTGTGTAATTTAGAACATAATCCAACATTTTTTATTCTAAAATTTCTTTGATGACGATCTTCGTTAGGTCAACTTTTGTAAGGTTCATATTTGTTGCTTTATGTATTCTAAATGATATAGTTAAGAGATGATAAAAACAAAAACTGATTTTGGTACAATGAAAATAAAATAAATTATAATTGAATTAAATGTTATCCATATATACGACTGCGGATCTCGTAGTTTAAAATCATTATCAAGTTGCGACGGGTCTATCCGTGACCTTGTCACTAACAGTCCTCTTGGGAATTTTCAGTCCTCAATAATCATTTGTATTAGAAAGCTTCCTCCGAAGAAGAGAACGTGATCATGCAGTTTAAGATTAATATATATATGGTATAGGCTTTCAAGAAGAAGAAGAGGGGAGATAGGATAGACTTGTAGCTGAGCAGTAAATAAATTAAGTGTTTTAGAATATGTCGAGTCTTCCTTCCGACCCCACACCATTAGAAAGTGACGAGAACGACATCTAAACTGACACCATGTAACATCCTCGTTTTTTATTAACATCATGAACAATTGAGGTGCAATAAATAATCAGTCAAAGAAATCTCTATCATGTTAACTTCTCTACTTAAAGCCCACCTATAGAGGGCGTTCATTTGTAAAGGGAGAGAGTGTGATGTCACACGATCCTCTCAGACGAGACCTGACCGAATCTCCGAGAGGAGCTGTTGTAAACGAGCGGTAGCAAGTAATGTAATAAATATTGTTGTTGTTATACAACCCGATGTGTTTTTTTGTCTTAGGACAACCGTGAATTGAAATCTGAGGTGATGATGATTAGTAGTTAGTTTTAGTAATAGAGTTAGAAGTGAGTTTCTAATAATCAAAATTTATTATAACCTTTAAAAGGATCAAAAAACGAATTTGTATTACGAATGCGGAGTGTTTTTTATTTTGCATCCTAAACCAAAGATTGTAAGTGAAAATTGTACATATATTACTAACAGTAGAACTAGATCTAATTGCAATACACTTATATAAACAGTTTCTGAGTAATATGTCAACTATTAAACAATCACTTTACAATATCTCATACCAATATTATGCGCCTCTCAATCTCGATCTGTTCCCCCTCTCCTCTTATCACTCCTTATATCTTCAATCTCTATATTTGATAATTTCCAATTCACTACACTTCTCATAGTAATGTTAATTTACGTAAGTAACGGTTTTTTTTTCACAAAACGAGGTTCTCGAATAGAATAACGTAATAAAGTAGCGTTAAAGGTTGGCTAGAGGGGGAAACGTGTGAGAACTTGGAACAACACCACTCAAAGAAATTCTACATTCTCTCACCGTGAAGACATTGAGCTTCGATATATTTAAAGTGGAACAGATTAGTGGCATGAGGACTCGAACCCACTATTTGACGGAAGCAATGCCGGCAGCCAACTGACGGCCATAAAAACTGACCTTCCTCTGCCGTCCGTTGTCGGTAGAATAGTGAGGAAGTAAATGTTGCACAGCTCTCAAATTTTGTTTTTTGCTCCTCTTTCTTCCAATACAGCAACATTTTTTTTTCCTTCCAAATTTCATTGCAAATATAGTCATTTCTCATTAAATGAACAAAACGGAAAAAACGATTTCCATCTTTAAAAAAAAAATTTTTTTTTTCGGCTTCGAGATATAGGTCGGTTTCTCGAAATTGTTATTACTAATGTCATTCATGTTCGGCTGTTTCGGTATATCCGTTTCCTCCCCTTACGTCTTAAAGAGGAAGAAAGATAAAGAACATATTTAATAAGTTGTAACTTTCGGTTTCGAAGAACTGATTGATTAGATAAAAACATTCTGTACAGACAAAGGGAGTGACAGAAAGAGTTTATGCTGCAAGAACCAAGTCTGATTAAATTGCATCAAATATTTATTTAAAATATGGCAAAAGTTTTTTAATTCACTGGCTTACTAATATCCGCCCCCCCCCCCATAGTAAACCCTATATTTACAGTTTAGTTTTAAGAAAATTCGAAGAATTAGAAGGAAACAATCTAAATTCTTCTTCAAACAGGCACATCTTACAGTGAGTTTATGTCTTTTTTTTTTACTACCGCGTATTTTGGAGAAATGACTATAAATAATTGCTGGTAACTCGCGATCTATTCAGATAAATCGAATGTGTTATACACCATTCAATAGATATATTTTTTCAGCTTTCCAATTGTCTACAACATGACTCTATTTATTGACGAAAGAAGGAAACACGAAGAAACTACAGCTCCTTATTCCGTCTCACAGCCAACATTGCAATAATAGACTTCAAATAAGCGGCCGACTGAGTAAGCCAGTGAGTTGAGGTATATTAGGCAAAATACGAAATAAAATGTCAGGAATGAAATCTTAAATGTGGCATAAGAAGCCGATTTTGTACATATATATATATAAAAAAAAAACACCAAGCTAAGTTGCTTTGGAGATTTCCCTCAAAACAAGTCAAATAAGATTAAAACAAATGAATTAAAAAAAAAAGATGGAACAATATTGATGAATTAGCGAACAATCAGCATATGAAGCACGAATACGGAATATGGAACATGTCAAGAACACTCAAAAACCCGTGTAGCCAAACAATATATATTTGTAAGTAAGACGAGTTTGTGAGCATATAAATCACGCATTTGCTGTCTAGTATGGAATTTCAAAAGTGTTATTAACTTCACTTTAAATTTTTGACGTAAGGGGGAAAGATTTACTTCAATCATTACAGTCACGAATAATGTACAAATCAATTACTGTTATTCTAGCATCAAACATTTTTTCACTTTTGATTGACTTTATTATTATTGTAATATCAAAAAGGGCATCATTACCTTACAGTGTCTATAAATCATCAAAAATAGTTGTATGGTTATTAAGCTCTATGATTATTAACTATAATAATTTAATATATAATAATTAATTACTTTAAAATTAACACTCTTTTTGGTCTCAAATAAGTAGAGATAAAAAAGTTAAGCAGACATTCTAGATTTAGACTGATTCAATCGTTTGTTAATATCGTTTAAATATTGTTAAATCTGCATCATCCTATTCCAATCCTATTTTGCTCAATCACAATTGGGGGGAAATATAGTTAAGAAAATTAATAAAAAATAAAATTTACAACAGTAATATTCAAAATGCGTTGAAGTGTTATTCAGTATCGAAACTATGATTTAGAAAAGAAAGGAATGGATAATTTTTAAATCCCGATTTCCAAATGAAAATGGAAATATGATTATTATAGATCTTATGGAAAAAATAATGGATGATATAGCATAAATATTTACAGCTGGTAACATCGCAAAAAGTTCAGCATTATTGAAAACGGGGCAATGGCTGTAATTTTGAGGATCCTATTTTATTTTTTTAAAAAAAATAACTATCTCATTGAAATTAATGTAATAAAATTATAAAAATTAAAAGAATTTCAATAGTTAAGTTTAAATAACAATTAAAAATACTGGTATCGAAGCGACAAATATTCGAGAAACGCCAATCATGCGAGAAAAATCGTCGTACATAAGTATAGAATCTGCGCTTCTCCATTTGATTGGACGAATCCGTCCTAGAAGTAATTAAGGGTGGAATTATTATGAACGCCTCAACAACAACAAGAAAACTATCAGACGATAGCCTCTATCAAGACATGTGAGTGACGTAAGATTTGTAGACATAAGAAAGGCGTATCATATTCATCATCCAAAATGTATTTCCTCGCATGATAGAATTTTAGTTTCATGATTAAAAGTTTAAATGCTCTCATAATATAATACTCTTTGACAATAGTCGTGATCTTTCACAAATTCCTTGTTCTATTCAACAAGTGTCTCCGGGAAAATACGAGTACTTTCTAGATGCTTACACGAAAGCATGATTTGGAAATTTGAGTAACTACCAGATAAGAGATGATATCGATATATCGTAACAAAAACTTGAGAATTTTTCATATAAACGATAAATAAAACATGAATGCATTTCATGTATTATTTAAAACAGGGAAATATTTATAGTTGCAAATTGATCTAGGAACAGTACTGGATAATGCTAACTTGAATAAGCTTTGTAAGAAACAAATTATATCATTATTCCAAGTGAAGCGAAATGAGTAATTTTAGAGAATATTTAAAGAGCATATATGTCCCGACTCTTTTTCATAAATTCGTCTAAATTTATTTATTTTTAAATAGTCCATCGTGTGGATATATATCACTTTTTACAATACTGTAAAAACAAGTGTTACCATATTTTGCCAATAGATGGCAGCACAAATAGCATGGGGGATTTTAATTGGGAAAACTGGTTTCATATATTTTATTTGTATGAAATAAACTAACATTTTGCGTGTATGTATACACAAACACATATGAAGAACAATATTAGGCTATTATATACGTTTGAAAAACAATTTCGCAAAATGACATCACGTTAATTTAAAAACACTATATTTGTTGATTTTTTAAAACAACAAGCAATAAGAAGACTAAGTATGATTTTGAAGAAAACTCTCTTTCCCTTTCAACTGCTGACCATTTTCTTCAGATGTTCCGAAAATTGAACATAAGAATATAATGAGTTGCAGATAAAAATTTTGATGTCATATCAAAGCAGTAAAAGCTTCCAGTTATGTAACATTGAGGTATTTTATGTAAAATTCAAATCTACTTCTAAATTGATGATCGAAAGCTATATGACCTCTTTATTACAAAATTAATAACGAATTGACAATGAAAAAAAAAAAAAAAAAAAAAAAAAACTGAGCGTAAACCCGGAATGAATATTTTTTTTAATGAAAAAAAACGTTGCAAATTTTTATCATGGAATAAAAAGTTTCCCATGAATTGACATAAAACTTAAAGGTAATTTTACTGATAGCTGAATTTGAATTTAATTTTCCTACTATAAAAAACAGAATCTTCGAAAGATTTTTCACTTCACTTATCTCAAATATACACGTTATTTTTTTTACTGAATTTCCAAAATTACGGTTGTTAATGGTTATTTAAAGTTAATACTTTTCATCAGTAATTTGATAGTAAAATAAATATCCTTTTAAGAAAATTATGTGATTGATTAAGATTAAAAATCCTGCTATTTTTCAGTTTTCCATTAAATGATTTTGAAGAACATTTCTTTGACATAAATCATTGTACAAAATATATAAATTGATTTATGTGTACGAAATAATTTTTGCAGGTGGCGCAAATTCGCAATGAAAATAATTCCGTCAAAAATTTAAATAATTACCAAAGTAACATTTTTAAATATATTCATAGAACAATGTTTATAATAAAAAAAATTTACACATATCTTTCATTTTATACAAAATCATTAAAATTCATATTGTGTGTTATGAAACATAGAAATATATACTTGAATTTTTACATTAAAATGAACAGTTAATTAATTTTTTTCAGATCAAGCTTTTTTTCAGTTTTTAACCTCATACATAATTTAGTTAACAAGAATAAACGATATTTAATAATATCCATCATATACACGAAAATAAGATTAAATAATTTTAAGAAAATGAGTACATGAACAACGCTATTTTTAAAATTATTTTTGTAGGCTAAGTCAGTAAACGGCAGTTACCATTTTGTAACTCATAATTTAAATCATAGAGGGCAGCACGAACAAGAATTTTTTGCGGTAATATACATAGTTAAGTGTCTTTTTTAACAGATGCAAAAAAGATTTTTTTTAATGACATTAAATTCACTGCACAAACTGAAATAACACTTATAGAATATTACAGCATACTAAAACATACTTCACCGAAAAAAGCGTTTTGCAGTAGAAGTTTTCTATAAATGTATTTAAAATAGGTTTTATTCATTGTTATTAAAATAGGTTTTTTTCATAGGTATTAATTATTTATTTATATCCAAATAAACTCTTTAAGCTCTTTAAACAATTTCAAAGAATTTAATCATTATGATGAAAATATTTCATATTCTTTTTGGCATTCGTACAGTAGAGTTTTCTTTTTTTTTTTTTTTTTAAATAAAATATAATCTCAAATTATTAATACATACATAATCTTAAATTATTAACAAAAGCGACAATAAAATGTCGTATAAAAATTTTAGCGCATTCCTAAAATTGATTTTGGAAGATAATTGACCCATGACGTGGTCAGTGAGTCCTACTGCGAGCACTGCTGTTCTAGGTTAGATTACCGATGGTTTAGGCTAGGGTAGCCGTTTCTGTAGATGGGCCTCTAATTTCCAGGCAGCATAGCTAACTCGAATCTGAAACCCTAGTCAACTTCCCAAGCGAGATTAGTACTTAATTATCGGCCCTGTAGGTAGGAAGGGATCACTTGTGATCCTTGACCAGCTATCCAAGCCGAAACCCCCTGGGGATCAAACATGGATCAGTAGTGGTCGCAGTCAGACACGCTAACCACTACACCACAGCGGCCACTCAAGAAGAATGGTTTGGTTTTATTTACGTCGCACTAGAAGCAACAAGAGGGCTATTGGGGACGGACCTCGTCATTTTGAGTCTCGGTGAAGTGACAAGTACGATATCTGAGCTGGCGCCTCCCTCTCCTAACTTCCACACCACATTAACGAGAGGACTAGAACCTGAACAGATTTAACGTGCGTCAGCCCCGGCTACACAGTGGGTATTCAGTGGCATTAAGGCTCGAATCCAAGACTCGACGAAAACCACGACTCGCGAGTTCGCGACCTTGACTTAAGGAGAATGAATATACTAGAATAATAATAAAATAAAAACGTTTAAGGACATTTTTATACATTAACATCTCAAATCCATTCTTGCCATTATTTTTTAAATTTTACTTGTAATTAAATCACAAGCATTTGTCGATGAATTAAGTAGAAATTAAAATTATTACAATGACTTAGAAATATAACTATTTTCAATTTTAAAATACAAATTTAATCAAAAGACCTTCTTGTAAACATGTGGAAACCTCATTAGTTCTCAGGGCTGCAAGTTCATCTATTTTACTATAAAGCATATTCAGCTCCGATAATCATAATCAAGAGATGTCGATATTTTTGTCACCAAAGGCTCAATTGTACAAAATAATAATAATAAAATAAAAATAATAAATAAATAAAAATGAAAAAGTAAAATAAAATTTAAAAAATGCGTCGATACTGTGATATCGGACTAGAGCATCGCAGGATGACTCAAAACAACGGATTTTTCGAAAATTACTAATAATAAAGCATTTAAATAGCAAAAGAGCTCCATGTATTATTCCAAAAATGATACACTACACGCAAATAAAGTGACATACACACAAAATAATTAATACTACAAAAAACTTAGTTTTGAATTGATAGCTTACAGTATTCCATTGAAGTGGAAGGCATAAAATAATGTCTGTAAGGCTTGTTTGCATGTGTAAAAAAGCCGGATTAATGGTGAGGCAGTATTTTAGAGGGAGTACTGTATTAGTAACAGTGACAGTTAAATCACTTACCAATTTTAATGCATCAAATTAATGTTTCTGAATTTTTCTTTAGTTGTCATGGCAAATGGCGCTACCAGGCTCTTCACCGAAACATAAAAATGTAATGAAAAGGATAGGAATGAGAAGATAGAAAGATGTTTGCTCTGTACAATGTTAGTATTGTGAGGCGGGCCCAGAATCCTTCCAAAAAATGATACTAGTGGGAAATAAAACTCTATATTCTTCTACCAAGGATGAGCTTTTTCATTTTGTGACATCGAGTAAAAATCTCATTATTTTTTTTTATTAACGAAATAGCTGCCATTTTAAATCATTAATATAATTATGAGGTGTTTAAGTACAATTAAACCCATTCCTTCTTTTGAATATATTGTAATAGAACTTACCCTTGGTATCCTGCATTTTCATTTTAAGAACGGCTTAAAACCAGTAGCTCCATTCATTATGAATAATATCCAAAGTCATTTTGTCCTTCATTCCTGTGAAAGAAAATAAGAACAAATCATTTTTTTAGTTTTTTTTTATTGTATTAAGTATAATAGAATACGAGAAAATGTGTTCTGAAAACTTAATCAGCGTTAGAGATGCTTTTCGTACAAGTATTGTCAATTTTTTTGTCGACAGTAATTTATTTAGAAAATGTACATTTCCTAGAAGATTAAACAGTTTTTTGACTGAGATAGAACAATTTTCCTTCCCCCCCCTCTCTCTTTCTTTCTTTCTTTCTTTTTTTTTTTTTTTTTTTTTGGATTTCAGCTGGTAATGAAATGAAGCGTCTTCAGTATCACTTTCTCTCATGTACTACTAGAAAATCTTCCATATAGACTATGATTGATTAGTTTTATTGGCACAAAGACCTTGTTTGGCCAATCTACGAGGGCTATTCAGAAAGTAAGGAACGTTTTGGAATTAAATAGAAACTAAGTACAAGAAGAAAAAAAATTATTGTATACATCAGAAAGAGCGACTAAAATTCTACTTTTCTACATAGTCACTAAACAAATTGAGGCACTTATCATAACGGTGAAGAAGCTTTGAAATTCCTTCGTCATAGAATTCTGTTACCTGCGATATCAGCCACTCAGTGACGCGCACCCGCTGCTCCTTGGCGTCGTCAAAGCGCTGTGTTGCTAGCCAGTTCTTCATTCTTGGAAACAAGAGAAAATCAATAGGTGCAAGATCGGGACTCTTCAAGGGGGCAAGGACGTCCACTCTTCTATTCATCGTGAACCTTAGTTCGGCCATTTTTAAACTGAATGGACCATTTCCGGATTGAACTTTCATTCATTACGTTGTTTCCGCACACTTCACACACTTGCCGATAAATTTCCTTAGGTTTTAGGGTTTTTTGCCAACAAAAACCGTATCACAGACCGCACCTCACAACTGGCGGGATTTTCAATTGCAGCGCACATTTTAAATTTGAATATCGGAAAACAGGCAGCGTGGAAATTTTCCCGTTGTGATGGCTGGACGCCGACTGAGATGCCGAACACGCAGACACGAAAATATACGTAATCGGCGTGAGCCAAGAGACATCAGACGGAAACGTTCTTTACTTTCTGAATAGCCCTCGTATACCCAAAACTCGTTCATTGACGAAAAACTGCGAAACTGTAAGCTAGTAAAAATTCTGTAAAAGGAAGAAAGAATGAGTGGAATAACTAGCAGAGTGGTCGAAAATAGAGAAAGATCGCTTGATCATACAGATGGCGCGTAACCCATGTTTACCAAACACAGCAAAATCCGTGGGAGAAACAAAAAATCATTCCGGAAGCACAAAGTCATAAATCTCAAACTTACCCACAGAGGATAAGCGTGTAAGGGACAACTACCGCGATCCCAACTATTACACAGATATTGCTTGGATCGTCCCTTCGAAATATGATATAGCAAAAGTAAACAATGAAATTCGTGTCGTATATATATAACTTATCGATTTTGCAATAGTAACATATAAATATCGTTAAATAGGGGAATAAAACGTTATCCAAAAACTTTTTTAACTTGTTGCTGTTTTTAGAAAGTGTCTTCAACAAATATCTGTGGACTTAAAATAAACGATTCATGGTGTTAAGTTGTAAAGATTATAATACATCATGATTATAATAGTTATATTTGGTTGCTTCAGGTATATTTACATTGTTAAGATATTTTAATTTAATATTTTGTAGTCTGCTTTTACTTTTATATCCGAACAGTATTGAAGTATTGTCTACTTCAATAATTTATCTCGTTTGAACTTATTTTTTAATATTTCATTTAATAACTGAATTTTTATGGCAGAATCGTCTATTTTTATTCTTTTTGTTGTTAACATTGACAACGTTTTTGTTCTTTAAAATATTTTAATTGTGAAAAAAAGTGCATTAGGAATTTGAAGAAGATATTTTCTTTTCTTGATAATAATTTCTTCTAGAGAGCCTGGAGGGGTTGGAATTACGATTAATTTACGCTAATTAATATTCATTTTGAGTAATTCTACTCTTTCGAGAACTTAATAGAAAAAAGTTAGCACATGTTAAAATGAAATTAAGAAACCAATTTCCTCTTTTTGTTTTTGTGTCATAATTATTTTTAATATGAAGCATAATTTTGTAGAGACCACTCCAATCAAATGTTTACAATTTGTTGTTATGTTACGCTTCCATTGTTTTTATGTTATGTTACGCTTTGTTTCAAAAAGATCTCAATTTTAAATTAATATTTCTAGCAATGATTTTTTGATAGGATTAAAATAAAAATTTTAATAGATAAATGTTTTTCTTAATGATGATTAGTGTATAAATTTCATTTAAACTTTAACGGGAATAAATAAATAAACAAAAATGGATAAGTTCTATGCAAAGTTTTGCAATGAACAGATTTAGCCCCCCAAGGCGTTTTTTTATAATTATTATTAAATTACTCAATTAAATATAAGAATTAAAGTAAACTATGAAATATTGAAAAATGGACAATAGTAAACTTCACCGATATTAAAATTAAAGCAAACGATAAATTATTAAATTGAATATATTTAAGCTAAATGTAATTACAATTGAAGTAAACGGTGAAAATCTGAAAAGTGGTCTGGTACACCAAAAGTAATCCAACTAGAACAATAGCCCCTTGGGTGAATAAAAAATGGCTGCCTCACAACTATCTTAAAATTCTTAATGCCATTCATTTACAGTTTTATCTTGATTCCTGTTTACATATGGTTTTAGGTAATACATATATCGATATGTAAATAAAATGCTTAATTTTTATATTTGTTTCACTTCAATCTTATAAGAAAAATCGGGGGAAATTTATTGACATATTTTTGAAAATTAAGTTCATTAGTGGCGAAAGCAGGCATCAGACATACTTTAAGTATATTTTATTTCTATCCAATAAAAAATTCAGGAGAAATTTATTATGAAGCATTTTTGAAAATTAAATTCGTTACTGGTGAAAGCATACATAAAAAATATACGCAAAAACAAGATAAATTTTTGAAAAGTGATCAGCTACGACATTTTTAGGTTAACTAAGACAACAACCCCTTAGGTGGCTAAAAATATTAGAGCAAATTCTTGATAAAAAAAAACGTGATATCACCATTTTTGTTTCCTGGTGCAATATAAACTAACTACAAGTGTATTTAAATAGACATTATATCGTATTTGTTCCTTTGTTAAGATTTAAATTTTCTGAAAGGTGGAACATATTCTGCGCTTAACTTTAACAATACCAAGGGTGACAGTTGTTGCCATGTTGTCATTGTCGCGGTCGGCGTTGTTTTCATCGAACCCTGATGACACTGGAGACTCGCCGTGTAGCGGGGACAATACACGTTAAATGCGGTCGAGATCCCATGTCCTCCCGTCGGCGTGGTGTGGAAGTTTGGAGAGGGACATGCCATCTCAGATGTCGTCATAGTCACTTAAGAGAGGTTCAGAATTACGAGGTCCGTCGCCAAAAACTTTCCTGTTGCTTCTCAATGTGACATAAAAAAAATAATCAATGAATAAATTAAACATTAATGGGCACAAATCTCGTGACCATTATTGCTCGTCTGTAGCAAGGCTCAGAAAAACTTTTTTTGGAAGTCTAGATAGTAAATGTTTTGGACTTGGTGGACCAAGTAGTTAACTCAAAGATCTGGACATTTCTACTCATCGAGAATCAATAACGGGAAAACGGTGGATTTTTTTTTATTAGGAAGTAATAATTTTAGAAAATGTTTTATACATATGATAGTACACACATAAAAGTGAACAAAATACGGTACGCCCTCTATAATCCGGTACTTCACTACTCCGGCCTGCCATAATCTTGCGCTTATGCACAGGCGAGAGCTATCAGCAGAATGACCAAGGGAAGCGAGCTCACCCAGGAAAGCTACAAACCAGCCTCTCACGAGACAATCACCCCCCTTACTCAGTATTTACTAGCAAAGCGAAACCTTCAACAATAAAAGAATGTGGTCCCCGATGGCTCGAATCTCCTAAATTATGTTCTCGCCAAAAAAACTGAAAGATGGATCCATTTTTACTAGGAACTTTTCTTCAAATGTCACTCAAACGTGATTTGTTTAATTCACCATCGATACATGATTTCTTTTCACGGCTAATAAATAAGATATTTGTAAGCTCTTTTAAGCTACTGATTCACTATCACTTTTTTTTATTTTTACAAAATTGTTTTACGCTGAAGCACACATTCCGTTTCAAACATTCCAATTTACACTGACATATGTAAATGGACAACTTTTTATTATATTTTATGTGGGCACAATACAAAGCGTTTGTTAAAAAAGAATGCTTACGTTAGTGTCAATCAGTCCATTCATATATGTCAACACTTACAACGCGTAAATTAACATTTTTTAATTTTTTTTTTTTTTACATAAGAAAATATTGTCCCGCGGATTTGATGAAAAATAGTTGGAGATATGGATTTGTCCCGCTGAGCGTAAATGTGCCTATCCCTAGTTTATAGCAACAGCTTATGTTAAAATTGTAGAATTCCTTATCTCCATGTTTATATATATGTACTCCACTATGTGGAAACACTGCCAATGATGCTTTGTGGTTACAAGAAAATCACACAATTACTAAAATAAGTAGGAGTGCATTGAGGGTAGAAATAAATTATTTACATATTACTTCTTCGTATATAGCAAAACAACGTCTATATTCGTCAAGAGCTCCTTACCGAATCCTGGGTTTACATTACAATGAGCAAAAAAAAGATAAAAAAAAAGTGTTCTGAATTATATAGTCACCAGGGTCGTTACTTAGCGTAATTATCGCTCAAGGATCACTTTTGGCGATGGATCTGGCAGACAATCTAAATATTTAAGTTCCTTTTCAACTAAAGGTGTGCTGTGCGGAATGATAGCAGCGATAATATGCAAAATAAACCAAGCCCTTCCTTTACACCTCTTACAGTCAGTAATGTGGTCTCCTTTTCCTCATTTTTGATCATGCATCAAATTCATTAAATCCGTCCGCAAAATCCATCGTGTTGCTCTCGTGAGACATAGATTAAAATTTTACATTTTACTCGACACATCCACCATACCTGAAAGATATAAATATGCCCCCTTATCAAAGTTGAGCTTCAAATCTTATATCGTTTAAATATAAAAGTCGCGAGAGAAAATATGGTGGAGTTGTAGAACCAAGGATACATCAGCTCAAATACAGGGAGCTTAAACAAGAGATTTCCCCCTTCCATTAAAATCAGATTGTCGTGCCATCATTTTTTTTACCAATTACAGAATGATCCAATTCCTCACAGTTCATGGAAATTGTAAAAGTTATCTAAATAGATTTAATTTGGATCAAGCGACTTTCTGTGATTGCAGTGTTGGTGGCGAGGAAAATGTTAAACATATGCTTCTTCCATGTTCTAAATTTGTCAGTGAAATAAATACCCTAAAAATTATACTTAAAGATATTAATATTAACTGAATTCCAGCTTTTCACCAGCTTGTTTCCAAGAAAAGTGCCTTTGACTATTTTCGTAAATTCGTTGTATATATATATATATATATATATATATATATATATATATATATATAT
>BMAW01087326.1:379929-395835 GCA_019974015.1 Nephila pilipes
ATATATATATATATATATATATATATATATATATATATATATATATACACCTCTGTGTGTAACGATTTAACTTCAATTTATATTAGTTACTCATTATAATAATTTAATTTTCTACTTTTCCCTTTTTCTCATTTAAAAGTAAAGCGTTCATTCTTATTTCCTAATACCATTCCTTTTTAACTTAATTTATGCAAATCACGCATTCTTAAAAATTCGCTGATAATGCAGTTCTTACGGCTTAAAACCTGTAGGGGTGATCCCTACTGTCTGATGATTTCTGTCTGCAATTGAAATCCCTGAATGTCCCTCCACTCATCACACGTGATTTAGTATGAAAATCACTACTATAACACACCAAGCAAAAGAAAATTCTCTGCCTTCTGACCTCTTATGCTCTTCTGACTTTTTATACTATTTATCAAACGACTGAGTTGTATCTCCACCCTTGTGTGGAAATGCTCTCTCTCTAAACTATAATAAAATAAATAATAGTTGGACTTGAATATATATATATATATATATACATAAAATAGACAAGTGCCATACATAAAAAAAAACCACACATAAAATAGACAAGTTTAATAACATTAAAAAATTCTTCAGCAACTGTTTAGATCCTGATTATCCAAAAAATTTCTTAAATACTTATATACATCACAAATATATTAAACATCTTTGCGAATCGTGATTCATTTTCAAATCCACCACACAATAAGTCCACAAAGTCGGCTTGTTAATGGTCTAGCCGTGAAGAATTTATTTATTTATTTACTTTTACACGGCTTACATTTTTACTCACTCTCTGGACCATTATACTCCTTTACCATACAACTTATTACCAGCCAATAATTTGTATCCTTATACACTTTATTACCAACCAAACAATTATTTAAATCTTTTTTTCAATTTATATGGTGATGATGTGTTATTTTTTTCATTTTGAGTATCTGATACCCATCTTGAAGCTTAAAGAATATTCCGTCTTACTACTCACATATTTGAATCTTCATTTCTTTCAATTTTTGTAAGTAATTTTTATATTTTGATTTGTTGATAATTTTTAGAATTATAGATTTTAATTTTGTAGATTTTATCGCTGAACTTTTTTGCATCTTTTGATCATTTAATTCTTTTGTAATTTGGTGTGAGTGAGTGAGTGAATGTAAAGTTTATTGGCGCAAGAGCCAGATATGGCTATGCTGCGCCAAACAAGATTAAACTGTGGTCCAGACGTGAAGTTGAAAAAAAAAGTAAAAATAGTTGACAAGAAGGAGGGTCGAAAATAGAGAAGGATCGCTAGGGTATCCCGGGAGTGCGTCACCCGTGTTTACCACAGACAGTAAACCCCATGGGAAAGAAAAAGATCACTAAGGTGCCTCGGGGTCATGATGCCCGTACTTACCTGAGGAAGGCAAGTTCCTGAGGTCCCCTGATATAATCCCCAGGGGCAGGGTGCCCGGCTATACCCCCAGACGCTGGGTACCCATTTTAGTCGCATTTTACGACATGCATGAGCTACAGTGAGACTATTCTGTCATCCCCGGTCATCACACGGGTCCTTTTGTAATTTGGATTTCCCAATCCAGCCTACCAAGTCGCAAAGGGGGAAGGTTGGTACCATTAAACTAGTTTAATCCCGCTTATTCGGTCCTCAGCCCGAAATTACTTTTTGACTTGCTGGGTTCCATATTTTCATTTTTTTTTTTTTTTTTTTTCATTTTTAAATTTCTTTCTGTTTTTTTGTCTTTCTAAATATTTTAAATTATTTATATATATATATATATATATATATATATAAACGGGTCTCTACATCACCTGATGACATGCATTTTTAAACACTATCGACTCTTTTCTGGAGCGATCTAAATTAAAACAAAGTAAATCCAATGAAGTGTGGCGATTAATTCTCATTTCATCTTCTAACCCGCTTTCAAAGAACTGATGCATAAAAATTATGCTTCTTGCAATTATTACCTCCATGACAGCCTTCAGCTTCCTTTCAATATTTGTTGGATATCTTTTGTTTAAATGGTATTGCAACCAAGCGCTTGCAAAAATCTTTGTTTCAATCTTGCCACGAGGTAGCTATTAAGTGTAACAATACGCACGCCAAGGTAAAAGTTGGTCTTCGAACGATTCGGCTCGGCTTTGATTGATGTGCCAAAACAATACAGCAGTCGTGAAACACTTGACCCCATTCAGGCTTCCCGCTAAAAATCGACAATTTATAGCCATATTGAACCCTGGGACTGATCATTGATTAGAAAATGGCAACGAAATAGCGCCGGAATCTTTGAGTGTTGATAAGATTGTGTTATCATGGTGTTGATTTATGATAAGAGATTACCACTTTTATTCATGGTGTTTATTTAAAGATCTGAGATTCCAATGAAGGGTAATTTTGGCTCTGAAAGACTATTCTGAGACTTAGACGTTACTGAATTGGGGACTGTCAGAGGCAGTTCTTATTAAGTCGACTTCTGTTGCAAAGAAAGTGAGCAACGATAATTTTTAATTGGAACTTTTTGATAACATAAATTAAAAATTTTCAACAAAATACTAAGAACAAATAATTTTTAATATACTAAACATTACGGTATCAAATGCTCTTATAAAAATATGAACTAAAGTTTGCCGAAAGTTACTGATATAGGGTTAAGATTAGATTTAAAAATAATTACCTGAAATTTTATATTCAAGTACATTATCAATATTTATATTTTTAAGTACACGCTCTACTTGTCCTTCAGTTCATGAAAAACATTTAAGTAATATTCGTATAAAGCTATTTTTTTATACATGTTTTATACTTAACTATGGAGCTATAACAGTATTTAGTAAAGGAAAAGGAAATTAAAGAGATAGAAAGAGCGAAAAGTAAAGAATGAAAAAAGAGAAATAGAATTATAGATGTATAACGAATAATTGAAGGTAGAGAAAGGGAAATGAATTAATAAAGAGAGAATCTAATAAGGAGACAGGAAGAGAGCAAAATAAAAAGGTGAAGAGAGAAAGAAAGAAAGATTTAAAGAGAGCAACAAAGAGAAAGAGGAGAAAAAAAGAGAGATAAATGTTTAAAAAAATACATTAAAAGGATTATTTATTACATAATTTTTCTAGACTCTTAAGAAATTGCATGGTGATTTCTAAAAATATTTCTTTAAAAAATTCTTAATGATTAGGTAGTGAACAAATAAGCGGATATAAGATGAATTTGGATAAAATTATATATTTGGAAAGGAAAATAATTTTTAAGGTAAATTGATGATCAATGTACACAAACGTGATGGTTGTATCCCACAAAATTGGAATCCACACAAAATGAGGTTGAGCATTATTTTTAAGGGAAAAATATGAAGCATCGTTTTTATCAATTTTTCATAGATGTGAAAGCTGGTAATTATAATATAGAGCTGTGCAGTTGTTATAGTTTAAATCGTATGTAAAAATATGAATTAATAAAAGCTACATTCGTAACCCTTTTAATGTGAAGGAAGGTTACGAATTCAAATAAAAGTGAATCAAATTAACGTCATTTTTTCTAGATATTTATGAAACATATTTTAACTAGGAATATAAAAATTGAAGTTTAATTAGCTAAAAATTAAACTAAAAAAACTATTATATTATTGTACTTATGCAACATCCAAATGAAGATCAGAGAGTTCAGATTTTTTTTAATCTGTCATAATTATCAAGGGTATTTTTAAATAGATAATCAATGTATATTATTTCAATATTTTCAATTAATATTATGCAAAATAAATTAAATTTAATAGCTCTTATATTACATTTAGTCTTCTTATTCATTTGTTTTTGTAAGTGTAAAATAACAATATGGGAAAAAATTCATTCACAAAAACTCTCGGTGGTCTTTAATGCATGGAAATTAATATAAGAACTGTAAATTATTTCAATGGCATATAATTTAGGTTAAAGATAAAAAAATACTTAACCTTAAAGTATATTGTATTTTCCTTATTTGTAATAAAATATTGATGTTTACTTTATTATTATCATTACAGGGCTTAAAAAACTGTTATAATTAATAATGTAAATCTTAAATTAGAAATGTAGCAAACATCGCCCTTTCATTTGTATAAGTAGTGGTTTCAAAACTGTCGAAAATATTTGAATTAATTAGATAGAGAAGTATATAATAAATTTTTTTTTTTATCTGAACAATTTAATTTTATCACAATAATTGTCATTTCATTTACGCTTGTGTGTTAACGTGCTGAAGGATCTGGCCATTTTTGCTAGTATTTGCTGCTTTACGTTCCGATGCAGATTTTTTAAAGAAATATCTTCAGCCCTAATTTTGGCGTTACCTAAATGTCTAAAAATTAAGATGTTGAATTAGAAACAAACCTTTAAAGAAAAGGGGTAAATCCAATCCAATTTTCATTTCACTGATAAAAAGAAAGAGCTTGAAAAAGCTGGATTTGAGAATGAAATTATCCGTAACGTATATAACTTCGTAAATCCGAAGAATGAGTTCGAAAGAATAAAGGGGAAAGCAAAATGGCGCAAAAAAAGTCACAGAGTGATTTCCCGACACCATCCTTAATCATAACTAGCTGAATTTATATGGCGCCTAAATCAAGAAACTAAAGAAAACAGTTCCTTTGAATATGTTCTTGAAATTGCTGCATTGAAATTTTCACCCGAAGAAAAATACAATACCCTGCATAAAAGTTTAGAATTTCAAAAATTAAAAAGTAATTAAAGTTTGAACTATGTCTGTACAATTTTTAGCGAGCCAAAGGGCTATTGTTTTAGTTGGATCACTTTTCACGTACCAGATCATTTTTTTAAATTTTTTATCGTTTGATTACTTATATATTCAATTTAATAATTTATCGTTTGCTTTAATTTTGATATCGGAAAAGTTTACTATTGTCCATTTCTCGATATTTCATCGTTTTCTTTAATTCTTATATTTAATTAAATAAAATAATTTAATTACTAAAAAAAAGCGCACCTCGGAAGGCTTAATCTGTTCTTTGCAAAACTTTATATAGAACTTTTTCCTTTTTATAATGAATTGTTTTATAGAGGAGTAATTTACATCAGCTCGCAGTTTAATATTTTGCATATACCAGCTGGTTATTTGTCTGAGGATATAAATATAATAAAAAAAGCTCAAAATTCTATCTATTTTTGAGCTACAGTACATTGAAAATTTGACAATTTTAATTGAAAATTCCAAAAAAGCACCTTTAGGGTAAAAAGATCATTTACATAATATTAGACAGAGTAATATTAATTAAACTAATTAACCTCAATAAATCTGCTTTTATCTTCTCAGTCAAGGAAGAATTACTTTAAAAATATCAAGCTTTAGTGTAAGTATAGCTTATACAGTCAGCCGGATAATTAATTGGAAAATAATTGAATTCAAATGTTTAGATAGTTTCTTACTTGTTACGATGGCGACTCATTTGTAATTTGACGCGATCACGTAACTCAAATGTTGAAAGTTTGAGTCATAATCTTATTAGTCTGACGTGAAGTAGATTCAACTGCAAGAATATATTTTATGTGATCAATACAACTAATAAAATATTTTCCAGAAAATAATTCGACACAATTGGCAACAGGTCAAAACTCGCCGATCCATCAGCAACTGATCGCATCCTTAACAAAATTGATGATCTTCCTATAAACTAGTTAAGATATCCACGAAACTCATCAAGATATTCGAAGTTCAAGGTGATTGCCAGGGTTGAAAAAGCCGTGAAATTCGAAGGAACAGGTGTTTGCGAACAAGACGATCACGGTAGGCAGTCACGGCTTCGAATAGTGTCGGACGATGGACAAGGGTTGGCAACCGGACTTGGGATCCACGGTGGTCTTTCGATTAGTTGTTATTCGTAAAATGAGTAATTAGGCCAGTGAGGTAATGTTGCAAATAACCAATAAGTGTTTTTAGCAGGCGTCATAATGGTTTTAACTTCCTTATTGGTAATACTTTTGTAATTTATGGCAATTCAAAGCACACTGTTCTGTTTAAAACATTAGTTACAACATGCTTTTTTCCAAAATTATCTCTGTTTGTACACGAATTTATTAACGAGGGTGGCTCAAAAAATCCCCGTGGTGGGAATGAGAAAGGGATAGCGCACAATAATACAGGGTTATTCATGAATATCTATCCGATTTCAAAATTCCGTATTTTCATAAATAAACGACACAAAATGATAAATAATTCATGAATACAAAGGGAAAATATATTGAAGTTTTTATTATAAGTGTTCTTCGTATAAATCCCTTTATTTACACGTATCATGCCAATTCGATATACGCAAAGGGCGTTCCATAAGAACTGAGAGTAAAATAATAAGAAATTAAGAAATATATTTACAGCAAAAAATAAATTTTATTTATCAAAATACCTTCCCTAAGATGATTTGCAACGGTCCCATCGTTCAATTCATTTTTCAAAACAAGTACAGAAATTTTTTTCTGGAAGCTGATTCAAAGAACCCTACAATGCTGAAATAACGTCTGAATCTGTATTAAATTTTTAAGAGAACAATACTGAATCTGTACACCTTTTTGATAAAAAAAAAATAATCATGTCCTTTTCAGTAGATTTGGCTTTTCGGAGAGGGAGGATCAGGATGTTTCCATACACTTGTTGCAAATTTGGTAACGAGATCGAAATGATGTACCCTAGTTTCATCACCTGCTACAGGCAATTCAGATAATTTTGAAGCATATGTTTCCCCTAACAGCATTAGTGAATTCTTGTTTGCATTTGTTCTTTAGTAAGGTGACGAGAGATCCATCTGGAACGTACATGACGAAGCTATTAATTGTTGCGAGAGAATGCAAAATATTGACGTTTTCGAATTGTTAGTTGATGCCGCTATATTCTCATACTACATTCGCCACTTTTCTTGCAAGATTGTCCACTCAATGTTAATATTTCGATCATTCACAACACTTTCTGGTCGGCTACATTTAGGAGTTTGTTCTACAGACAATCGACTTTTCTTAAATCCTTATACCATTTAAATGCCATTAAATCATTGATTGTTTTATGCTATTCATTCGTAGACTCACCAAAACAACTTTCTTAGTAAGCTTCTTTCGTTAACTGAACTATATCTGGAGCTGTTTTGCCCAATCGAAAGCAAAATTTTCAGGCACATCGCATTTCTTTTTTTAACGCCTGAATTACTTATCTCAGTTTATGTAGGGCAAATGAATATAGTTCTTTAAACAAGCACGAAACAAGGATAATAAAATGGTCTGCCTCGTTTCAATATTTATTAATGGTCAGTTAACATTTTGAAAAAAATCGCCAGCTCTTTTATTCTATTATACGAAGAAAGCTCGTTCGATCTTCTTTTGCAGGTCTGTAACAACTAAGCCAAAAGGGATTGCACCACGGGTTATTTATTAAGATAATTTAATTTCTGTCATCATTGAAGAGAATCCACAGAGCTAAACGAGATATCTCGTAATCACGAATGTTATTGATAATAGATCTCGGATCGTATCTTGTGTGACCATCTTAAACTTAACACCATGCTTCAAGAGGACTTTGAGACCCCTTTTTTAAACATAGTAGTCCTATTATTCCTCATTATAACAGATCTTTGGTATGATAAGGACTCGAATCTATATATACAATCAACGGTAATTTATTCTTAATCATTGGACTACCACAGACTTCAAGTCTTTGGGAAGATATTCTTATCAGTTGCAGGGCGAAACTAGATTGTGTCGTAGGTAAAAATAATGAGAAAAATTGAAGGTTTGGGCTTTTCTTGAAAAACATGTATAATAAAGCAAACATACTTATAAACAATGTTGGTTAAGTTGTATTGTTTGAAACTTGATAAGTATTCTGAAAAAAATAATGTATAAAATGTTGCATGTTTTGGCATAAATTTTCAAACGAAAATCAAGAATCTCCTACAACAGTAAAATTTGAGGAAATTCAAGTAAATTGTAAAAATTCTCCCAATATATTTCTCCCTTTTCTTTTCCATAAAATTGATTTCAAACTTACAGGTATTCGCCAAATACAAAAATGAAACGAAATGTTATTTCCCAGATTTCAAAGGAGCAGATACGCAAAAAAGAAAATTAAAATCATCCTTTAATTAGGTACTTATGCGTGTTGTTAATTCTCTATCGATTCTAAATTACATTGTTGTTTTTGTTTCGTTAAAATAATGATTAGAACGCAACTAAAAATTCAAGATAAATATAATTTTGTGTAGTTATCAATTTCTAGTTTCTTTTCATAAGGATTCTACAAGTATTTTTATTATTATTATCATCATTGATTGTTTGAAGTGAGCAATGACTTGTTCTGTTATTTAGTTTTTGAACACGCTTCAATTTCAGTATTGCGAAACATGAAATAAAATTGAATACAGCTGCAAAGGTACACCTATCACTGAGTGATCTCTGATATACATTTAGATATTTCTAAAATCATTGTTATAAAGCCGAAGTTGTATTCTTTTTCACGATTTCCTAATCAATTCTTAATTTTAACTATGTAGAAAGAGCATTCAAAATAAAATTAAAACCATTGACCTGTTTCCCTTTTCTTGAATCAGATAGCCAAGAAATTATTTTTCGCGTGACATGTTTACGATTTCTTTAGAGAAAATACGCGGTTTCGGATACCCAAAGCTATATTTGATTATAAAGTTTAAGTACTGGTTTATTTTCTGTGAAATTGTGCAATGTATTCATAAGCATTGAAGAAAAATAAATAGTTAAAATAATATAAAAAAAAACTATTTCTTTAAGGCACGTTTTGAATCTCGTGAAGAAATATGTATACAAACAATCCAGTTTTTGTACAATGTGTGTTGTCAAAACAAATGACACCTTAAATATCACTGCAATGTTCATCGCATACAGATTTAGTATTCAATGTTAAGGGATAGATTAGGGGTATAAATTGAAGGTGATAATAAGTATATAAGTATGACATCAAAATAAAATGTTTCACAGCGTAAGTCTCGTTATTTTATAAACAAACCTCGTAAATAATTTCTGTAATAAGAGTAAGGCATGCTTAATTTTATAATTTTTTTTTATTTGGTGAAAAGGCCGTTTTTACAATCATCTACTCTTTAGTAAGTATCATACAAATCATTAATTTTAAAATTTTACTATTTTCATAAATAAACTTAGGAATATTCAAATCGTCTCACCAGAGGTAATTAATAACTCCAGTAAGGGAACGATGTTATATGTAAAAACATTATAGAATCGAAGATATCGAGCGATTTTCTAATAAACTGCACAGAAAAATTATACAAAATATACAGATCATAAGATAATTAAGGAGATTATGAAGAAACTTTGTGTGAGGAAATTACAACGAATTACATCACTATAATCATTTATTTCTCATTAAAATTGTATGTATCTGATTAAGGGAAAAACCCTAATTTTTTTAGCCACCTAAGAGGCTATTGCTTTAGGTGGATCAATTTTGGCGTATCCAGATCCCTTTTCAATTTTTTTTTTATCGTTTCCTTCAATTTTAATTACATTTAGCTTAAATATATCCAATTTAATAACTTATCGTCTGCTGTAATTTTAATTACATGTATCTGATATAATATTCAATTTAATAATTCATCTCTCTCTCGCTTGCTTTAATTTAATTGTAGTTTATATATATATAGTTTAAATATATAATAACATATATAGTTTAAATATATTCAATTTAATAACATTGTTTCCTTCAATTTTAATATCGGAAAAGTTTACTATTATCCATTTCTCGAAATTTCATCGTTTACTTTAATTCTTATATTTAATTGAGTAATTTAATAATTATAAAAAAAAGAACACCTTGGGTGGCTCCATCTGTTCTTTGCAAAATTTTGCATAGAATTTTTGTATTTTTCAAATTTGTTTTTAATTACCGAAAAACATAAAGGCAAATATAATTTTTTGAAAACTCATTCATTACTTGGAAAAAAAAATAAGTGTCAATAAAAATAAGTTTTTTCCAAATTTCGGACAAATTATTTTGAAGAAATTTATTTTAAAAATAAACAATAAGGCGAATTTAAATAAAATTAAAACAGTAACATAAGAATGGAACAAGATAGCTTTTATCAAAATATTCGAACTGCCTTAGTTTTAAAATTAGAACTAAAATAACAACAACTGTATCAATACAAAAATTTTAGCAACTTATAAAACAAGAGAAAAAATTGGAAAAAAGTAATGAACAAATACACATTGGTAGCGAAATATTAGAACAATATCAAATATTTAAAAATAACAAAAAATATCAAATATTCTTTAAAACCTATTTTTAAAAGAAGAATGTCTAGTAATTATACATCTAATACCATCTATCGTAATCAATTCATTTCAGATCATAAAAAAATCATGTAATATTTAAAAAAAAAAAATCTTACTTGGAATGACTTCTTGGTAAGCACAACATATAAAAATTGTATCACAAAATTAAATCCTCAAAAATTGCAGATTATTCCATTAAAAATGTATTAGTCTATCTAAATCTACTAGTTAAAACTTTTATACCGCTATTACTCGGTCATTCTTGAGAACTGCATAAGCGGAAATAAATTCCACAACACTTATATTGAATGAGTCGTATATTTATTTCCTGAAATATTCTCCAACCCAGTATTTGTCATGTCATTTAAACACTGTATAAGTACATAAAGAAAGTGATAAACACATATTTCAGCCGTTTTGCGTCACACAAAGATTGTAATTTAGGGTTATTAACAAAAGATATCAAATATTTTTTTTTTGTTATTACATAATCGTACTTAAATATTTCCGGTTAATAGTAAAAGTCAAAATGAATTGACAGATCTGCGTTTATTGTATGTAGTACAAAGATCGGTAATTAAGAGATTTAGAATAAATAATTAATTTACAACTTAATAAAACTTAATCCGATCAAATACATCGAAATATTATAGAGTAAAACTCTTCGAAAAAGACTAACAGGTACAAACATGTATGATTCCTTTTTACAGAAAATTGCTACAAAAACTATATTATTTAATCCTGTAATTATTTTCAGGATTTAAGGGCTTGCCACCTGTATTTATTTTCCGTTGTAAAGCAACATTTTATTGGGAAATAAAACTCAAAAGAAGAATCATATAAGTGTTCGTAAAGAAAAGGAAAAGAAAAATTTAAGACGAGAGATAATTACAATTAAACGTGAAACCTTAATTGGTTGTATTTTCATCAACGCTGCTCGTAAAACAAATCTTTTGAGTCGCTTCATCTTCATTTACTTGTTAGTAAGAAATGTTTTCTTTTGAATTGAATAGATTTTCTCTTTCAATCTACTAAATGTTGATAATACATAAATGACCGAGTGTAGGAAGTTTATTACTTGCTATGTGTGTAACTATTTTGCACCACGTTGTTAAAAGAATTAATCAGAAATCTTCTTTTATCTATTCAGTCTAATGTAATATCAATTTTACTTTCAATGAATGTGTTTTTGTAAGGAAGTAAGTTTTTTAAAGCACTAAAGGCTTTTGAATGGAATACTCGTATATGGCTTCTATATGACATACGTATTGGCATTATAAAGAAAAGATGCCAATAAAATTAAATATAAAGGAAAAGGAATAATTTTATTTCGTTATCAAACATTTTATAACCGATGTCATTTCCTACTGTTGTTTTATGCAGAAAAAAAAGAAAGATAATTGGTGAAAAGTTGAAAGAATCTCGAATAAAAATCACAAAGCTGAATACCTTAAGATCGATTTTCACTTCATTAGAATTATAACATATTTCTTTTTCACTACATCCACTTCCTTATTTTTCTCAGAGAAAATACTGATAAATAACTTGATTTCGTTCTTCAGGTGAAGACAAAATCCATTTTCAAATAAAAAAAAAAGGGGGGGGGAATGCATATATTTCGATCAATTATGATATAAAAATTGCATACTTTAATATGTTACTCATTTATATTCAAATTAATCTATTTTTTATACAAAATATGCCTCTAAATTTTAAAGAGACAAGTATGCCTTATAACAAGGAATTTTACAAATATATATTGTAACTAGTTACATCAATATGTTTTCTTAAGTTATCGACTCCAGGGTGTTAATTTCAGTTTGATAATAAATTCCAATATTCTTTTATTTTAGGAATATAATCTACTACCCAATTAGTTTTGGAATGCATTCATTTTTCAAAAATGTTGATATAATGTACTAAAAACTCCCTAGAGATCAATTTTTACTGTTTCAATCTAATTATCTTGTAACAATAAGGTTTGTCTTAAAATCCAAACATACGAGTAAAGCGTCAGAAAGTGAAGTTAGTGAAATGGCAAACACCACAACAAAATAGAGACTTTTACATCATGCAATGCTAACGTCACAGACTAGCGACTGAGAAGCAAAACAGTGACAACATTATTTATTGAATCATGTGTGCAATTTTCATATTTTAATTTAAGAAAAGTTGTACATTTAAATGAATTGCGTTAGTTAGAATGAATTGTGTTATTCAAAAACTTGTAGATAAAAGAATAACAGGATGTTCCAGAGAGTATTAGGTTGGCAGACCCATTTACAAAATTTAAGAAATTAACCACAAAATAGTACTTTAAAGGGGGAGTTTGGATAGAAAAGTAAAAAAAAAAAAAAGACTGGTTGTATCAACTTTAATACTAGGGTATACTTTAATACTAGTAAGTAATAGTTTTTTTTAAAACATTTTTTTTATTAATACGATAATTTTTATACGATACTGTATAATTTTTTTTTGTTATCAAAGTTATAATGTTACGCATGTATTACAACTAAATAGAAGTATTTCGAGAAATCAAAATGATCAGTGATAAGGATATATATGGTTTACTTATGGTATATATGGTTAAATTATGGTTTGCGTAATTATAAACACTAAAAATTGACATTTTGGCAAAACCCAAGCAGCGAGTTAACTCAAATCCTTGTTTTGTACCCAATTACACTATAAAATACGGAAGGAAAAACAAAAATACTGTTATAGGTTATAAATTAAATAAAATTTAATTAGGTGTTAAAAGAAAAAAAAAACAATTATATTATAGGACAAAAATATACAATATAAAATAAATTTCTCATAGTCAGAGCTTAGGTTCTCTTTTTTAAAACAGCGCTGATCATATGTGGCCGCTGAAGCCAAGTGGGATGATTGCAAACTTTGTCGAGTTGTGGGTTCGATACCTCGTGCCACTAAAGACGCACCGTGTATCGGGACTGAGGCACATGAAATATGACGAGGCTCCAAGCCCTTCCAAAGGCCTGATGTGGAAGTTTGGAGAGGGGGTGCAGCTCAGGTGTCGTCCTCGTCACTTGATCGAGGTTCAAAATTACGAGGCCTGTCATCAATAATCATCGTGTTGCTTCTCAGGGCGATGTTAAGAAATAATCAACGTCAAGTATCTTATTTTAGCCTTGCTTAGCTACCCTTTCTTTCAGCTCATGCGGCATCTGCTGCACGAGTTTCCTTTATTTGTTGCAGGGCTTTACGAAACGCTTAGCTAGAATTAGAAGTCTAAAAATCGTGCCCCAATGCATGACTTTGCATTTTGTGCATATTTCCGCTAAGTAAATGTTTTAATAATTAAAGAATCGAAAAGAGGAAAGATAGTTAAATTATTATACATATGTTTTGCTCATAAATCTTGGTTTCAAAAAGCAGAAAAGGAATAAAAATGTAATCCCCCCCCTCAAAGGCGGGGAGAGTGCTGGTTGTCCTTCCCTCTTTAATCGGCGCCACTGTTTGTATGGAATTTATTATTGGTGGAATACGTTACAAACATGTCTCTCTCTTTTTTCTTTTTCAAAACAGCACCCTCACCTGATTATAGAGACAGTTGGAGAAATTTTCAATTATTTGGAAAAAATGCTCCCCGTTTAGTGTTATCCTATGATTTCAAGTGAAGATAATACATGTTCAGTGGATGCCCTAAAGCAATTTTGTAGTTGAATGAGGAACACTTTCATTATGTTATTACTAATGATACAATAAAAACACTAACTTTAATGTTAAATCAAATAATTAAATTGAAATCTCTATCGCAAGAAGTCGGTTATAAGTAATATTTGGTTTCGCGATGTAATTTTAACAACGTATTGTCAGTTTTAAATGCAAACTTTCAGGATACGTCTCTATAGCTGACAGAGATTCAACGGCTTAAATATAAATTTATATTTTTATTAAAATATTTATGTTCATAGCACACAAAATCTTTTTTAGGAACGGTGCATCACCTTTAAATGTGTTTGGGTTGATCGCGGAACGATCTATTTCTCTCTCTTTTTGACTGATTGATTGATTGCGTCTTAACGTCGCTCTGAGAAGCAACACGAGGCCTACTCACGACGCATTTCGTAAATTTGAACTTCGGTCAAGTGACAAGGATGGCACCTGAGTTGTCACCTCCCTCTCCAAACTTCCCCACCATCGAACGGCAGGACTTGAGACCTCGACCAGATTAAATGTGCATCAGCTCCGCTATACGGCGGATCTTTAGTGGTATCAGGACTCGAACCCTCGACTTGACGAAAGCAACGCCAGAATCGAGTCCGCGACCAGGATCACTAGGCTACCGCGGTCACTCTATTTCTCTCTCAGTCAAATCACTTAATTGAGTTAACTGTTCGAAACGGTTTATTCTGGTTGAGAAATTCCGTTATTTTGCTCTTTTTTCTGGCCTTTCTAACAGAGATATCATTTCGTCTGGAAACAGCTTGACGTCTTGAATGTAACATCAGCTAGTGCGATACGAAACATATTCACGTTTCGGTGATTAAACTACCTGACTTGACAGAAAACTTATGCTCCATTTCGACGTGTATTTAGACACAAAGAAAAGCATTTCTAATTGAAAACATTAAAGCTCCCGTCTACCCGCCATTTTGATTTCGCGGACGTAATGTTAATTTTATGGAATTTCGACTTTAATTTTCACATGTTTACTATTTGATCTATTTGAATGCAATAAAGAGAATCTGAAAGAGTAAAAATAATGAAAGCTTCTGCGGAATTACTTCCCCCCCCCGATTTTTAAAAATATTTGAAAATATTTTTTAAAACCGGGAAACTCGCAAACGAATCATTAAATAGGGGTAAAATATTTTTAAAAGTCAGAGGAAAAAAGCAATTCCGTAGAAGCATTCATTATTTTTTTGCTCTTTAGGATGCACTTTATTGCATTCAAATAGACAAAATAGTAAACATGTGAGAATTAAAGTCGAAATTCTGTGGGATTACCGAAATCAATAAGGCGGGTAGACGGGAGCCTTAAGTCCATTTTGATTCCATTTTGAGCCGCCATTTTGATTTCATCGGCTTAATGTTAATCCTATAGAATATCGACTTGAATTCTCCCATCTTTAGTATTTGATTTATTTGAATGCAATAAAGTGCATCTGAAAGAGCAAAGAATAATGAATGGTTTTGTGGAATTACTTTTTTCCACCGATTTTTAAAAATATTTGAAAATATTCTTTAAAGACCGGAAAACTCAAAAACGAATAATTAAAATAAGAATAAAAATATTTTTAAGAATCTTAGGAAAAAAGTAATTCCACAGAAGCATTGATTATTTTTTGCTCTTTCAAATGCCCTTTATTGTATTCAAACAGATTAAATAATAAAGATGTGAGAATTAAAGTCGAAATTCCATAGGATTAACATTACGTCCACGAAATCAAAATGGCGGGTTACCCGCTATTTTGAATTCACCATTTTGAATTGTTAAACTTATGGAATTTCTACTTTGTTTTTTAAAGTTGGACTGTTCTAAACGCAATAAAGGGCATTTGAATCATATTTAAACGCAATAAAGGGCATTTGAATCTTATTTAAACGTAATAAAGGGCATCTGAATCTTATTTAAAC
>BMAW01087326.1:395845-406344 GCA_019974015.1 Nephila pilipes
TGAATCTTATTTAAACGTAATAAAGGGCATCTGAATCTTATTTAAACGTAATAAAGGGCATTTGTAGGAATAAAAATAATAATGGTTTCAAAAAAATTATACTTTCCTTCGAATTTTTTTAAAAAAATTTAATGTCTATTTGTGGATTTTCAGATCTTCATAACATATTTAAAAATATTCTGAAAATAGGTAGACAAAATGAATTCTATAGAATTTTTCATTTTTTTTTGCTCTTTCGAATGCATTTGATTATATTTTAAATAGATAGAATAGTTTAGATTTAAGAAGCAAAAAAGAAATTCTATAAATTTAACATTACATTCGCGAATTCGGAATGGCTGGAAACACGTTTATATATATTTGTATAAATAATGCCTTCATTCATAGATCTCTGTACATGCATTTAATGCATATTTCAGTCTGAAATAATGATTTCGGTAAAGGGTGAATTATTAACTTATGAATATTGTTATCAAATTTATTTACGCAAAATGGCAAAAAAAATTACAACTTCCATCAATTTTTCAGAATATTTTTATCTATTAGAACTATTATTTTTTTAGATCTTCAAAATATGTTTAAAAATATTCTATGAAATTGATGGTGTTAAAATGTAACTCACTAGAAAACTTTATTAATTTTTGAGCTTTTCGATGAATTTCATTGCACGGAATTAAATAGAAAAGTCCATATTTTAAGGCTAAATATGGACTATGCTATGTTCACGAATTGAAAGTGGATGGATGATGCATGGGTGCCTTAAAAGTGATACAAAAAGTTTTATTCTAAGGAACTTTCTATAAATTAAAATAAGAAATAATGCACTTAAAAATAAAGAATTCAATTTTATAAGCCATTTTATTAAAGTGTTATACTCGTAAATCAAATTTTGGAAAAAATTATTTAATAGTATTTGTACTGATAAATCTTCATTTTATACTGATAATCACATACTCAATGAAGCATGATTTCTTCTGAAATTAATCAAATGAATAGCCGTTCACCTATAATTTAAAACTGATTAAAGTGCTAACATTAAATATTTCAACATAAAAATAGGACTTATACTACTTTAAAAAATGGCTCATATATCTCGTAACATACCTATGCTCGTAAGTGTATCTCAAGACTGAGGTAATGATTTCAATAAAATATTATTTATTAATTTATAAAAATTATAAAATTTACATAACTAGAACGGCAGTTTAAATTTTCCCCACCAATTTTTTGAAAATACTTTTGTCTATTTTAATTTTCTTTTTTTTTGTTTTTGTTTTTTACATCAATCAAGCTTTTTAAAAATATTTTCAAAAATTGATGAAGAGAAAATAATTTTTTTTTGTCTTTCAGATGAACTTCATTAATTTAAAAAATACAATAGACTAGATTGAAAAGGAAAGTAGAAAAAAAATCCATGGGTTTAATATTACCTTCAGGAATTCGACATGGCTGATAGATGGGATCCTTTAAATGCAAACTGGCTTTTGAGTCAAAATATAAAAAGCTCATTTTCCGTTTTCACATTTCATTAATAACAGTATTCTATTATCGAAATGCTTGAATTGATATCTTACAATTCTACCAACTGCAGCTACGCGATTATTCTCTAAAGATAGACCCTGAATTTCTGATCTAACCTTCTCGGATATTTCTTTAACAGACGAAAGTCAAAGAACACATCTGAGTCAATGCCTCAATTTCCGTATTATGGTGTGTGAGAATTGAGTTTCATATAGAGTTAAAGAGCAAAGTTCTGAAATATTTAGCGAGGCAATTTTACCGTGTAGCAGGGATAGAGCATGTTAAATCTACCCAAGATTTTCCAAGGCTCTCGGTGGTGAGGTAGTAAGTTTGGAGAGAGAAAGGAAGCAACTCGTCATTTGACAGAGATACAAAATTACGAGATCCGTTGCCAATAGCCCTTATATTGCTTCAGAATGCGTCGTTAATAAACACTCACATCATATCACGTGACATTTCAATTTTTATCCTTACGATTCTCTTGTAAATCTAAGTTTCAAACTCTTTCTTCAGCAACTCTTGTTGAGGATTGGGCATCTCCACTCTCTGCCTCGTTTTGGTTTCGGTGAATTTTTCTTTAAGCAGTTTGATTTGTATATTTTTTCAAATTTAAAAACGAGAAAGTATTTTTGCACGGATTTTAATACATTTAAAATAATTTTAGAAAATGAACATGATGTAGTCTAAAGTTGAATAATTAAGTTGATAAACAGTCAGAGATCATAAGGAATTCCAATAAAATATTACAAAATATTCTAGTGCGTGAGTTACATTGCATTCAAAAATTATTTTAACCCTCAAATGTTACGCGAATATGTAACTCCTGAAAAATCAATTCAAATTTAATTTTAAATTTGAAAATTGGATATAATAATAACAATTTTAACACAAAAATATTGTGGATATCCCTTTGTATAATTTAACATTGAATGTATGTGAATTGTGTGTAGAATCACTGATTGTATATTAAAATCTTACTTAGAAGTATCGAGATAGCTATTATGGTGACTAATCTTGATATATTGAACCTCGGTCAAGTGAAGAGAACAACATTAGAGCTCGTATCACACTCTCGTAACTTCTACACCATTCCAAAATGCCATCCATGGACTCTCAACCATGACTACTTAGCTATAGTGGCTAAAACTTTAGAACTGCGACTCGAATACTTGGCTAGATTGAATCATCTCTGGCCTACAGCTCATGATCATGATCAATGGATTACTAAGGCCGCTATCTACAAGTGTAGAACATAATGAAAACGGAATTATAATGATATAAATTATGAAGTTCATATTAGTCTTTCTTTGGTAAATTTGCAACCAAAAACCACAATGAAATTCATAATTTTTGTTCATTATTCAATCAAATACAATATAAATCCATATAACTATTGTACTAATTATAATAAATGATAGTGGCCGCGATAATCATGGTCGAGGACGGTGTAGTTTTCACCAAGTCATAGGTTCGAGCCCCGATGCCATTAAAAACTCGCTCTATATCGGAGCTGATGCCCATTAAATCTGGTCGAGATCCTAAGTCCTCCTATTGGCATGATGTGAAGTTTGGAGAGGAAGGAACCATTTCAGGTCACTTGACCAATGTCCAAAATTACGAGGTCTGCCACCAACAGGCTTTGTTTTTCTTCCAAGTGCAAAGTTAATAAAACGATCAAATCAATCATATAATAAATGATACCTAAGTAGACACTGTCTGGCACATATACTCCCACCAAATACAATATAAATTAGCGAAATTATTCCATTAAATACAGTTTAAAAAAAATTTAATAAGTATTATTGAAACATTTGTAAATGACAAGTAGGTTGTCATGCTTTTATGTTTCGATCAGAACATAAATCCAAGGAACAACTTGTATGTGACTATTCCTGAAGGGCGTTGAAAAACCGTAATGGAAAAATTTACAAATTGGAACATCAAAATATTGACTGCTGTGAAAGAAATTGTTTCTTCTTCCTTCCCACGAAAAAAAATGTTTTGATCACGCTAGGCGTGCGAAATGGCGTAACCTTTAATTTCGAGGTCGAGTTTTAACAATGGAAAACTTAAAATTTCACGGATTACAGTTTTCTCTCTCTCTCTGTCATACTTAACCCATAAACCACTTCCTGCACAAGAAACATTCCTCCTTGAATCAGAAGAATTCATTAATTTAAAGGAAAGTGGAGCATGGCTTTGATATAATTTTTAATTGTCTTTTGGGAAAGAGGTTTTTATTTAATAAAAAAAACGTTATTACCAAATTTCGGATTTTGATAATATGCCATCTTCTAAATTATAAATCATAGATATTTTTAAACGGTGAATGAATCCTGATTAAAGTTCCTAGATTCAAATACGCAATGGTATCAGATGCTTTAATTGCTTTTTTTTTTGTCCATTTCAGCTACTTTCTCTTTTGAGGTATTTTTTTAAATTCTGAAGGAGGAGTGGAGGGAGGGGGACTGCTTTCATAAATTTTAGAGTTTGTTTGATCATTTCTGCAAATTTCGGGAATTTTTTTAAAAATATTTCTTGAATCTTAAACCACAGACATAACTATAATTTAATTTTTTTTTAGTTTGATTGATGAATTGTTTATTAACGTCGCAGTAAGAAGCAATGCGAGTGCTATTTTCGACAGACCTCGTAATTTTGAACCATGGTCAAGTGTCGAGGAAGCTACCTAAGCTGGTACGCCATCCTCCGAGATTCTAATCCACACCACCGAGAAGACTTTGAAACACGACAAACGTAACGTGCATCAACCCCGATACATGACATGCCTTTAATGGAATCGGGACTCGAGTCCACAGTTCAACCCAAACAAGAACCTCCGAGATTCCGCAATGGTGACCAACAGGCTACAGTAAGCCACCAATTTTATCTAAGAACGATTCAATAAAAATTAGAATTAATCTAATTGTAATCGACTTCTAGTCAATTGATCACTTTCGAGAATATTTACAAGGATAGTTTGATCTATTGGGATATTGATATATATGAGGGAGAGAGATTAGGGAATTTAATAGAAAGCATAGATTATTAATATTTAATTATTTACGTTATTTTCTGATCATTTTAAGGCATCTATAAGTTACTTCTGTCTAATTATTTTAGGGTATTTTGAAAGATTTTATATGAATTTTTAGCGGATTTTTATATGTACGTTTTGTTTATAAAAGCCCACAAGAGAATATGTATATTTATAATTGCAATTACTGTTTGGCACTAGAAATTGCCTAGTTGGTTGGTTTTATTATTTTGAGGGCCATATTTGGTCAAGCTGCTCCAAACATATAAATTTAAGAAAAAAACGTGCATCTGTGATACAGATAAGACTGTAAATCAAGAAGAAAAAAAAAAAAAAAAAAAATAAGAAGAAGGCAATGGTACGACAAGGAAAAGGAGCTGAAGACCGAAAAAGGTCACTGGGAACCCCGGGAGCGAGGTCACACATGTTTATCACAGAAAGTAAATTCCGTAGGTGAAAGGATATATAGTTGAGCACTTTCAAGTCGCAAATTCCTGATGAACGTAAACCTAAATAATTAATTACCTAAAGAACACAAAACGCTGAGAGGCATGCTAGAAATAGAATTAAAAACCTCATATTTTTAAATGATTCATTTGCTTTGCAGTTAACACCAAACATGTTTACAGTAAAATAATTGCAATTTTAAAGAAGCACTACACTTAACTGCTATTTTTTTCTTTTTTAAAGAGGCTACACTACTAAATAGGCTACACTACTTTTAAAGAGGCTTCAAAACAAATAAAACACCAATGAGAAAATGTCTAATCATTTAAAAGAAATATACGTGTAGATATCACATTTAGATACAATGAAATAATTACTGTTTTAAGCTTTTATAAATACTCAATGGTTAGTAGTTGCATACATTGAATGCAATAATAAGTACTTGGTGAAACTTTTAACATATGTCTGTGATGTATGCTTGTCTGCGACTAAATAAAAAATAAATGATAAAGTGTCTTATTTTATTAAATTTTGCCTGAGAAAAATTTGGAACCGCTTTGTTATTAACATTTAGAGACAATACGACTCAATAAATAATCATCCAAGATAATCTAATAAAATTTATTCTAGCTTTAAAATCCACTCAGGTGCTTACTTTCTTTAGGTAGGCTAAGGAAACATGACTCCAAGGTCTCTACTGATCTGTTCTTTTCCCGTAGAGCTCATTGTCTTTGACAAACATGGGTGAAGCACTCAGGAATATCTAAATGATCCATCCCTATTTTTGATCTTCCTTGTCAACCAATTTTTATCTTCTTTTTTTTACCATTTTTCAAATATCTAGATCACAGTTACACATATTACACATCATAGTCATATGTGACTTTTTTACCATTAAATTTCATCTTCGGTCTCATACTTTAGCTTTAAAATTATCAAAAATCAAATTATATTACGAATGTGAAGCTTTACCTTAATCGGGGATTTCATCAAAGATTATAACTGAGCAATATCTACTGATTTTTATTCATTGATTATTTTATTGACGTCGCACTTAGAAACAATACGAGGACAATTTGCGTAATTTCGAACCTCCGTCAAGTGATGAGGACGGCATCTGAGGTGGCAACCCCCCCCCCCGAATTAGTCGCCAGGGTAAGGGGTCGATACTTAAGCTTTCTTTGGTGTTCGATGAAATCTCTGAAAATTTTTCTTTTAATTTCTTAGAGAAACGTTGCAAGGAAGTATCATAGCAAGTTCCTATGTAACAATATATACATAAAAGAACTCAAACTATGTAACGTTGAAAAATTGTTTATAAATGATACTAATGTAATGACACAGAATACGCAGTTTAGAAACGTTTTGTTTCATGCAATATGTTTATTTCTTATTGCTAGAAAAACGTGTGTTTGTTTTACATATTGAATCTAATTCAAAGTAATTTATTAAAGTGTTTTCATTAATTGTTAAAGTATTAAAAAATACTATTCCCATCCCTTTCTTTTAATTTATTATTAAATGAATCAGAGCTTATGAAACAAACTTTATTCAGGTCAGTGTTTTTTTTTCATCCCATGGTACACTAGAAACTACGATAAGACTTCCGCGGTATACTAAAATCATGATGTTTAAAAAAAAATTTACTTAAAAAATTCATTACTTATAAACACAAACAAAACACTAATTACAACGTTTACCAAAAAGACACCGATTAAAATTAAACAAATTCATAATTAGTACTTAAAGTAATAATTAAAATTATAATTAATCAAAGGATAATAATTTAGTCTTATGTTCAATTATTCTTTAAGTTACGCACGAATAAGCAACTATATCTAATAAAATAACGTTATACACGTATAACTTATAAAACGGAACTTTAATTTTATTATTTATATAAATAAATGCTAATAATAAATTAATTTCTCGAGTTTTGGAATTAAATAATGGAATATACAGCAGTGTAACATAGTATATGTTGAAAATAACAGAATTCAGATCAGACAAATTTTATAATAAATATAAAACGAATAAACCTGTCAGTTTCAATTACCATAAATAAGAAGCATAAACAAATGAGTTACTTTTTCCGATAAAACGATGTATAATTATCGCATCTTGATACGGAACAGGAAATACCTAGAAATAAGTTCACGACAATTTTTCATTCGCAAACCGAAAGCGCAATTAATCATGTATATATAAAAGCACAAAAGAGAATTATTTATCGCTTTCTGAAGTCTGTAATTATTGCTTCTTACTGTTCAAACCAAAAAGGAGGTCCCGTCAAAGAGCCCCCTTTTAAGTAAAACGTCAAAATATTAAAAACCAATCTTTCAGTTTAAATACGTGATACAATAAAAGCTGCTAAACAGGTTGGAAATCAGGATACTTAATTTCCAGGGAAATTGGTTTCCGCTTTCAAAACGTGAAGAAAGCTTTGACTTCAGGCAAATTTGGAAAAGAACATATTTTTCTAAGCTCTCTCACGTGATGTTTTCCTATTCTTTTAATAACGTTGGAAGCGAATGTAATTTTTTAATCAATTATCAAGAGACAATGGAACTTTTAAAAGTTAAAATGTTTGTTGCATATCTGATCTATTTCTGCGACAATTAAGAGTTATACTTTTGAGAGTCTAGGTCGATTAAGTACTTGTTAAATTAATTTTTAGGGCAACTGGAACAGATAAGTGTGTCAGAAGAGATACGAATATAATGACTAATAATTATTTTAGATTTTATGATACCGTGTTAAATCAATTAAAATTTGAAACAAAAATTTTAAAATTTAAGAAAAAAATACGTGTAACAGTTACGCGAATTCGTTTGCATATTTTTTTTAAAAAATATAAAATACAACTATTTCTTTTAAGGTTTACGCTTTAAGATTAAATTGAAATTAAATTTTAGATGTAAGTATCCTATTCAAAATATTCATATCCAAAATTTTATGCATAACAAGAAAAATATTTTTCAATTAAAAATAATACAATTTGATGCAACTGATACTGCAAGTAGGACAGGAAAGCTCAAAATACAGTCGCACCCCGTTAACTTACGGGAAGCTGGGCACATGGTTCCGCAAATTACAGTATTAATAAAAATTGAAAGGTAATATTAATTTTAACATCGAAATGAATTTTATGTGTTACGTTCACGCTTCTTAAATATTATTTTTAATTATTACAGAAACTACTTACAAAAGAAAAATATTTATGACTCTTACAAATTGAGCAATGAAAATGGTTGAATGTACTGCTAATCTCCGTGATTGTGAGATCTTGAAAAAAATCTGCTACAAAAAAATTACAAACTAGAACAATTCACTTTCAGAGATAAATCGTGATTCAATCTAATCCAAACATTCAAATCCAAAGAAGATAAATAAAAAGTATAAAAATGGTCGACCTTTTCTTTAAGTCCAAAACTTTCAAAGGACCTGTCTCAAAGGCAGTGTTCATTTTCACTTCGTTGGATTTCTCTTTTTTCTCTACTGTGGCGAAAGTTAAATGCTGCACTTCACGATCAGGAGCCTCGCGGTCCTTCGTCACTCGCACTCTCAGATATTTTGTGAAAATAGCGTCAATAAAAATGCTTTGGCATAAAATATGGGAGACAAAGTGTCAAACTCAAGAGATTGACGTTAAAATACATTACAATTATAATAAATACCTTTAGTTTGCTAAAGGTATAAGTACATTGCTAAGTTATATTTAATTTAATATTCTATCGTTTGCTTTTATTTCAATATCGGAACTAAATATCATTGTCTTCTTTAATAATTTATCGTTTGCTCTCATTTTTAAAAATGTTTTATTTAATAACTAATTTTTAAAGCAGGATCATCTATTTTTATTCTTTTTGCTATTAATATTGGCAACGTTTACTTTAGAAAGCTTCACTTGTGAAAATGAAAGTGTATAAGGATTTTGAAGATGGTATTTTCTTTTCTTCATAGTGATTGCTTCTGCGGAGTCTGGAACTCGGAACTACGCTTGCTTTATGTTAATTAACATTTCATTTTGAATAATTCTACTTTCTCGAGAACTTGACAGAATAAAAAACGGTAGCAAATGCTAAAATGAAATTAGCAAAACAGATTTTTAATTTTTTTGCTTTACATATTGAATCCTTTGTTTGTTACAATACATGTCGTTTGTGAAATACATTTCATTCAGTTCTGATAAATATTTCAAGGTGTCGCAGTTTTTACAAACACGAGTGAAATTAATGATCATTCATAAATAATTACTTTACTCAAGACTACTCAGTACAAGGTTTCTAAGATATTAAAACAAAGGAAAACAAAAAAATAATAAATTATTAATTTCTTAAATTTACTAATAGTGATCGATTTTTTGACAAGAGTAGGTTAATGTTTCACTACGCATATTGCCCACGGAGCAACACGCAACATTTTTAAACACAATCATTTATCAATCTATTTTATTTCAGATCCTACAGCTTCCAGAATTAACATCAATGTCTACAGTTACAAATTTAGAATCCATATCCTAAAAATTATAATTTTCTACGTCAATCAAACAGTAACGATGTAGTAAATAATTCAAGCATATAGAGGTTTTTATTGATGAATATAAAGCTACGTATTAAAAGTCGCGCCTTAAATGCAAACACTTATTCTGGATATTCATTTCTATAAGCAGACAGATATTTTTTTACACTTGACTGAATATTTAGGAGTTCTTGGCATAAAGAACTGTGAAGTTGTGGGATCATTCAAATGTGCTAATTATTGTCAGCTACTACATGACAAAGGTCACAGGGTTTAGACGCCTTACGGAAAGGGTGCAGATGTCAGGATCAAGTTTTTGAACTCATTTCCCACACGTTTTCGCTTACACAACATCCGAGTTCAGTCAGTGTCAAAGGGTGGGTGGGTGTTATTCTTTCTTTCATGAAATATTCATTTAAACACAAGACCAGGTGAAAGAGTGTTGTTTTTAAAACCAAAATATAGATGACTGTTTAAGAAGGACATTTTACGACGCGTGAAAGGGATTCTATTTGATTTTTAGAGCATATTTTACGAAAACAACCCACCAAATATGAAAGCAATTAAAACACCTTGAAAAATATGTGCACATCAGTGTAAATAAAAGATATATATAAATAAAAGGTAATGCTGGTATGTGAGTACCCTATAATCACAAAAACTACTCGACATATTTCGCTGAAAATTTCATAGTTTCTTCTTTTAAGTGCCAGGAATTTTCGGAGAAAGATTTGAATGAAATCCGTTACGTTGTGTTGTGAAAGTAAAGTACTGGGAGCGAGTTGGCGATCAAGGCGATATATTTGGCTGCTTTTAAAATAAGTTGACAGAATATCGTGATGTACAAAACAACGTCGAATATGGAAAAATGCAAAATAAGAATGATACATTGATAATTGGCAATTTTAACAAAATCAAAAATAGGGATTTTAATTTTTTAGTAGCTTATAGAATTGATTAATAAGATTTTAAT
>BMAW01087326.1:406444-421654 GCA_019974015.1 Nephila pilipes
TGAGAGTGTAAGATTAAGAGCGGGCTTTTCGCTGTGATTCAAGTTAAAAATTAGGGATTTTCCATAATAGACGTAATAGAACACGTGGCAAAGAATTAGGGATTCTAGGAAATTTCAATATAGAAAAAGAGTCTAGTAGGGATTACTTTGGCAGATTTACGACCTTGGGAAAGCGGACTAAACGAATTTTATGAGCTCGAGATCTAATAAATAAAAGGATAAATTGGAATGGGATCAGGAAATAAAAATTAACTCTTCACTTTTAAGTTAGAGAATGGGACAGAATAGAAAATTAAATTTTTTAGAGAAATTATTAAATTAAAGTTAAATCCTTACATTATATATATATATATATATATATAATGGAAAAGGGGCAAACAATATTTAAATTCTTTATTATTATTCTGTCTCATTATTTTAAGAGTATTTAGTTTTATATGCGTGAAAATGGTAAAATATAAAATAATTTTCTCCCGAGGCACTGAGTATAAAAAGTAAATATATGAATGGAAATATAACAAAACTGGATTCTCATGTGCAGTTAAGTAATTTAACAAGTTGAAGAAGAAAAAAACTATAACAAAATGAAAACAGCATTGAAAAGAAAAAGAATTATCAAACACAGTTCAATTCACACAAAAAATATAATTGCATAAATGAATTGATTTATCTTTATGATAACTGGATAAATAAATTTATCGATTGTCCGTTTATTTAATTCATATACATCCTCAAATTTAGCATTAACGAATTATTGCCAAATCCGCTAGTTAGAATAACGCAATAAGAGTTTATGCATTAAGATCAAATGATAGTTTTGCTGCAGATAGTTTTTTTGTACTTTAAAAAACGTTCATCAGAAATTGAATGTAAAAGAAATATTTTGCTAATTTAGAGTAATAAATACGGAATCTTAAATATTGTTCTTTAAATTGAGAAAATTCTTTAAGAAGACAATTTTCGCATAAAATATTTTCATATACCACTTTATCACTGACTAAAACAAATAAAAAATATGCGCCCCAGTTAAGGCTAATAAAATAAAACGTTATTATTATAAAATATGTGCTTATTTGTTGAACAATTTTGTGGCATTATACTCTTTTAAAAATTTTATTTTTCAAGTAAAATTCTCTTATATTCACCAATGGATTATTAAATTTTATCAATAAATCAAGTATTTTATCTATTTATTAATGTTACCAAAAGTTACTTACAAACATGAATTCAAAACACTACTAGGGGAAAAAAACTGAATGTAATACCAGTATTAAATCTGTGCAGTATATTACTTTTCAAACTATACCTGCCCTTAATTTCTTTCTTCTTATATTTCAGAAGAAAAATAATTGCTCCAAATATATTTGGTAAGATTATATATGTATCAAACCACACATTGTATTTATTTCATTTCTTTAATTATCTTTTCGTTGCATTATGTTCTATATTTAAGACCTTTACGTCTAAGTCCATATTTATTTTATAATACACAATTGCTATTTATATCTGTTCCCAGCATTTTCTTAAAATTTTTAATAAATTGTTTTTTTATTCCTAGTCTGACAACTAGAGGTTGAAGGGAAAGAGATGATAATCTCTTCAGTAGAAGTTTTCTTTCGAGGAAAACGTAGAAGAAATATCAGATACGAAAAATATGGAGTTGCTGTCACATGTCAGTGAAGCTCCCCATTATCTGTATTTAAAAACTATTAACTAGGATACAGCGTACTCAAGTGATAAACAGTATAAAAAGTTTTATGCAACCTTGTTTGATGACCGAAACCTTCAATTACATTCGAGATCATATTTTAAAATGATTCATATTTTCTTCAAAAAAAATTTCAAAATGCTAAGAAATTAAAACAACAAAACTAAAGGTAACAACAAATTGGATTATTGAAGCAATTATTATTGTATAATGTGGCCAACAGATAAGAATAATAGATAAGAAGTTAGAAGAAACCAAGTCTAAACGCTGTGTTTCTAACTTTAAGGCACAGTTCTTTTCTATACAAATTATGCCGAATAAAAAAAATTATTTATAATTCACTTTAATGTTTGCAACGTAATAGAACTAATATGCTAATGGCTAACTACACTTCAAGAAATCGACTAATGACTTAAAGAACGGGTTCAAGAATTTTGCAACAGAATGCCCTAAAAGCTTCAAAGGACTTAACATAGATCTATTACGAAATACGAAAACATTTTGATTTATCATAAAACAGTCTCAACTGAAGAGACGGGCTCAAGTATTAGTCGAAGTAATCCTTTTAATTTTCATTTCTAACTAGTGGCAAATAATACGTATTTTCGAAGCCCGGGTAATATATTAATATATAATGAACATTTTAATTACTATTTTGTTGCTTTTAATCTTTACAACTTTTAACTTTTCATAATTATTAACATCGTATCACAAAGGTTGTCAAAAAATGAATCAGATTTGAAATCAAAATTAAATGTGTCTAAATTTTAAAAATATTTCATGCAAGTATAAAATTTGGTTGATCCATGAAATATGGTATAATTCCAACCAAGCTTACATCAATAAATTCTTATCAAATTACGTGAAACCAATAATCGTTATGCGACATTTTTCCGATTTAGCAAGATTTTTTTGGTTGTCTTTTGTACATGTACAAAATATTTTCTGATTAGATTAACCGCGGAAGCCTAAGTGAAGAAGCCGGCGTTATTTCTGACGAGTTATGAAACTGTTTAAGGCCTGCCGTATAGAGGAGCACGCTGAAACCGTCAAGGCTCCAAGACCTCTAGTTAACGTGTTGTGGGCGTTTAGAGCATGAGGTGCCATAACTCGGATGTCTTTCTCGTTACTTGATTGAGGTTTAAAATAGCAAGGTCTGTCACCAGTGGGCATCGTGTTGTTTCTAAGAACGACTTTAATAAACAATCATTCAATGGCAGATCAGATTTGAAAGTTCAGTGAAATTTACCTCTCTCTGACTGATGTGATTTCTATGTTTAGAAATTCTTATTTGCGACAAAGGAATCCAAATTGGTTTGGTTTTTAATCACTTACAGAATTACTGTCATTTCACTTTGAACGTGTTGTTCATAGATACTCATGTTTGTCACAGTAAAGCCGGATTTGGCTCCTCTGGCATAAACCTCAATTTTCAATAACTCATTCACAATGATTTCACTTGGAATCCATTTTAACATTAATCAGTCTTCTCTCAAATGGGTAAAGTAGCAGCAGCTGAGATATTACAAGTGTGATAAAAAAAATACTTAAATCCTCGTTGTTCTGTTTTTAATCGCTTATATTTCCCAAAAGGCTGTTAAAAATACAACTTAACCCTTACATGTATAGCGATGTAGATCTACACCATATGTTTAAAATCTCATCTCTCTTTATGTATGTATCTTTGCATGGAGATTTTTTTTAATTTTTAATTTCTCCAAAACTATTTTATCACAACTAAATTTTTGACAGTTTATTTATTTATTTCTTTGTCTTTGACAATTTTTATTGGAGCATGATATTCATGTTGGAGCGCTATCTGAGTAAAATTTTATTTCGGAGGGTATTACGAATTACTATTATTAATATAAAAAGTTATAAAAACATACAAGAAAAATTGTTTTCAGTCAAAACAAGGTAAGAGTAACGAATAATATTCATATTTTTGTTTATACAACAATATGTACTATAATGTATTGTCTGTACATGTATGAATGTACAACAATATGGGTTTTTTTTTTTTTGTATTTTTCGCATTAACTATATCCATTTTTCGGTTGACTTCAAATTTTATTTATCAAAAATAAAAATTCATGCATATAAAGGTTAAGAGAGCAATTTCGTCTTGCAGTTCACGACAGCATTTTTTTGCTCATGGTAACCTTTGAATTTGATGTGTTTCCTTCAACGGCATCAATTGATATGCATCTCTCTTTTGCGAGAGAAGGAAATATTTCAACAAGTCATAAAACAGTAAATATTTAACATGAAGTTTTCAGCGTAAGTTATCTATTTTCTGAATTCAATTGTCTGTACGTCTCTTAAGTACAAAATAAATCACATCGCGATTTATGATACCTTATCAGCATATAATACCATAATAAGATTAATGTACTCTCTTGGTAATCTTGCAGATATTGGACCAGAGAATCGCTAGATTACTTAAGAAAAAACTTATAATAACGCATTTAAACAGCAAAAGCAATTCATTACTGCTTAAAATTTAATTAAAATTAAAAAAGCGTTTAACACACGAAATAACAAAAACTACAACATAAATTATTGCTTTGACTACATTATCCCATTGAAGAAGGAGGCATAAAACCAAGTTTCTATGATTTGTCAACCTGTGTAAAAACTGGAAATTTGAAGTGCCCGATCGTAGAGGGAATACTTTATTCCAAGAACATTTTAAATACCTCAAATTATTAATATTAAGCTGAGTGATGATAGATTGGTAGATTCATTTTAAATGCCTCAAATTATTAATATTAAACTGGGTGATGATAGATTGGTAGACGAATATTAATTTCAGAGGAGAATAAAATCCCCACCCCAAGGTCAAAATGAATGGTGATTGGCATACGAGTAAATAATCCTTTTTTTATTTTTGTGTATATGATACGAAATGAAAGATGTTTATGGTTTGAATGACGTCACAAAGGAGATTTGAAGAAGATGCTTGCGATTCTGAACTGATGTGCAAAGATGGGAGTTTTAATGATTGCGAGTGCATAAGATTCCGCGTTTCTGAAAGCTCTTTGTCACCTATTAAATTTTGTAAAATCAAAATGGTTCCACCCTTCTTTCTTTATGGTTTTAGTAAGGTTGTGGTGATTATAATTGTGACCTTGCAAGACGATATTAATATCATTCAGCAATTTTTTGAAATCATCGACGAGTTTTGACTCTTAAGGAATCACAACTTACAAATACGAGGGTGGTTCAAAAAGTACTTGTGTTTGAAAACAGATGATATCACTAAGGTAAATTAAAGTTTTCATTAGGTGCTACCATCTGTTAAACAGAGCCGAAATAAATTTGATATTGATTCATTTGTTAGTTTTGATTTGGCTGCATAAATCAAAACATTGGGATGCTTCCGGTGAATATTTAACTAAAAAAGGCGAAAAGAGTCTTATAGGCTGAAAGAATTATGATGAAGAATTTTTAAGGTGCGAACGGGGCGTCATGATCACAAATACGAGTAACTGAGATTTGGACTCATGCTTAGTGAGTCATGATGCTTTCTAAAAACAAACTAGTTTCAATGCTGATTGATTGGTTAAATTAAAAAGCCGCGCTAGAAGCAACACGAGGGCTTTAGGTGACATATCTCGTAATTTTGGAATATCAGTCAAGTGACGAGGACCTAATGTGGCACCTCCCTCTCCTAACTTTTGCACTATGTCAATGGGAGGACTTTGAGCCTCGATAGATTTAACGTACAACAGTCCCGGCTACAAGGCGGGTCTTTAGTGGCATCATGGAACCCACGATTCGACGAAAACCGCTGGCCGCGAGTCCGCAATCATGACCACAAGGCTACCGAGGCTTCTGATTTTTGAAGCTGCGAGCGTCATCTATTGGATTTCCTAAGGTTTTATTGAATGATCCTCGTACATACCAAGCATATTATTTTTTTAATGTCTTAACAAAGAAACTTCAATTCCCACTTTGTATTTTTGAAATACTAATGTCCGTTTAGCTTTACTGCCAACCTGTTTCGATTAAGGCATATTGAATGTAAGGGTCTAAAATACACAAGCAATCGTCAACACAAAATAATAAAAAAAAGGTAATAAAATTGGGTAATTTTTTTCTCAAACATTAAGTTACCAGGCACACATAAAATAATTATGATGTAAAAAAATATTTTTCTTTTTTTTGCCGCAAGAGGAATATGTAATATAAAGCACTCTAAGCAATACAATAGAAGACTAATGCGCAGTTGGCATTATTTTATTATATTCTTTGTTATTGGCAAGGGAAATGGTATATCAATGCAATGCGAGTGGTAGGTTCTTGACGAAGGTCGTGTCTCATTATCAATAATTACGTATAATAAGAAATTTGTAAAAATTAAGATACGATGGTTTTAGTAAAAGATGTTATTATTTCGTGACATGCGGTTATTTTGTCTGAACAGCAAATATAATTGTTGTGGACCGTGAGTTTGACAAATTTGTTGTAGATCATACCAATTACGGAATTTCTCGCCCCGTTTAACATTTCGTATCACGAGTCTTTGGTGGAATACGAGATGTGATTGTGATTATTTATTTACGTCACACTGAAAATCAACACGAGGGCTATTGGTGATGGACCTCGTAATTTTGAACCTCTGTCAAGTGAGGAGGACGACGCCTGAGCTGGTATCACCAAACTTTCACACCTTGCCTACGGGTGGACTTGGGAGCGTAACCAGATTTTACGTACTTCAGCTCTTCTACTCGGTGGGTCTTAAGTGGTATTAGGACTCGAACCCACGATGCTACGGAAAGAACACCGACTGCGAGTCCGTGTATATAATCAAAAGGCTACTGCGGCCATTTTGACGGAACACGAAACTAACCCCAAGAATGAATTCAAATGCTGTCAACAATGAAACTTGTAGCTTTAATCAGCAGATTATTCGCACCCCTTTTTCGAGGCTAAAAATTAGAAGAAATTTTGTATATAGTTAACCTTCGAAAATATGGTGGATAGTTTCCTAGAAAATGCCATGTTATGTGAAACCATATTATATGAGACCAAGAGAAAGTAAAAAAGAAGGGGGAAGGGCTTACGTTTCGAAAACTTATTAGAAACAAACATTTTTGAGATATGTTTTGATGTCTCTGAGTCGTGTCAAACGTTTCAAAACAAATGTACCTAGGTGTGTCCTGTGACAGACTAATTTAGTTTTTAAATGTGACAAACAATAATCATGTTACCTAGTGCTGTAGAAGTGCAATGTTGTACAAAGGTTCTCGCAATTTTCTTATCGTGTGAGAGCGAAATTGTGTTGTAAGATGTCGAGCTCTATGAAGAATGCCTGCAATTTTATTTTAAATTTTCTAATTATTTTCATTTTAAAACTATATTCCTATGGTGAGAAAAATAAAAGAGTAATGTTTACAGTTCACAGAATTTATCAATCCCTTCCGAAGAAGTTACTAAGTATAGTTCTACACTACTAGTTATCATCATGTTGATATTTCGCATTGATCCAGAGATGTTCATTGTATTTTCTTATGGAATATATATGGGATTTTTACATTTTTTAGGAAGAGTGCAAATAAATATTTTGACACCTTATTTTTTTAGAGTCGTAGATACTTTCATAAAAATTTTCTGACGTCACTTGACCGTGGTTCAAAATTACGAGGTCCGTCGCCAATAGCCCTCGAGTTGCTTCTAGTGCGACGTTAATAAAAACTAAACTAAACTAAAAATTTTCTGGTAAAATTTTCTCAAAACAAACTGAACCTAAGCAAATGAGTAAAACACTTCCGTGTATAAGCGGATAATTTTTGGAATTTTCTCTAAGCTAAATTGCGAAGGATGCTAATATACGGATCCATTGGTTAAAAAAAAAATGTACACAATTCTTCGTTATCCACGTGTTAATCATAAATCACCAAATAAAGCAATTTTTTTTCCTTTTTAGTTTATATATCTTATGTTTATGAGTAAAGTAATTCTAAACGAAATGATCCTCCTTTTTATGAAAATGAGTTTTTTTTTTCTTACTGTTTTGTTGAGATGTCGCCAAAACGAAAAATCTGACGTTTGCGAAAATTGCCCCCGGCGAACGGAAAAATACTAAAACGTACATTAGCATTAATAGAATATTTAAGATAATAAGCACATAAAAATAACTGATTGATTATTTAATAGCGTTGCACTTGGAAGTAATTCTAAGTCGAAGGCTATTGGTGTTAGAACTCATAATTACACAAGAAAAACAATGAAAGAGAAATATTACTTTAATCTTCTAACTTATATTTTGCGTGTTTTGAATGCAATTTTTATTATAAAAGAGAAAAAAAATCATAAATTCTTTAAAGAGCGTGTCAGATTCTAGAAATCTGAATCATTAATCATATGCACTTTCATTCATTCCATATCATTCACTTTCAATCATGGCATATCATTCACTTTCAATCATTCCATTGCTCATTGTCTGAATTCATATCGTCATCACTTTCAATGCTTTCCATAAAAGAATTTATATTCTTTTCATATGCAGAATAATTTTTATTTCGGCTTATATAAGGATTATAATTTTGGATAAGGTTTTGAAGGAAAAAAACGCACCCTGGATTTATATTCGGAAATATACAGCGGCACAGTCGCTGTTTTACATTTAAATGGACCAATACTTTTTAACGTATATTTGAGTCTCTCTCTATTTCGGACTCTGTAAAATGGCAAAAGAGTCAGTACTCTCAGCATAGACAATGACTATTCAACAAACAATTTTATTTTTAAAGGAAAAATATTTTAGCAAATAATCAGATAATTACATATCCGCCATGTAATTTATTTGTCTCATAAGGATGAGATGAAATTAAAATATTCAACGCATATCACCTGAAAAGCACAACAAGCTTCATTCCATTGTCTTCGATTCTAAAACTGCTCTGTTTTTCTAAGTGAGTAAAAATTACGTTGCATCGCGTAAGACATTTCCATGTCAAAGAGAAGTCCCTCAAATATGAAAAAAAAAAAAAAAAAAAAAAAATGCTCGAACAATAAGACAAAAATCCGTGTATCGTTCGTTGCATCCATCAAAAAAGAAAACTTAAAAGCTCATCAGTATGCAATACGACGCTCCCTTTTCAAATAATTCCATCATCTATGTTCTACACAACGAGGGAGTCCCGTCGAGAATTATCGTTTGAAGATGATGATTTTGAGTGATTAATCTTCAAGTCCTCCTTTTCATTTTCGAAAGATGCCAAAAACATGATCTTTTGTTGTTGGGAACAACATTTTTAACTCGCATCGCCGTAATTTCTTTGGTACCTACCACAATAGACTGAGGGGTGTTGACGAAATTTTATTATGAAGTAGAACACCCGCTTTGTAGAATCTCGGACAGGGTTAAAGTTCCAATAGAGATCTATTTTAAAATAATCGTAAGCAGGAAATTGAATTTTTTGGACTTAATTACCGCTGTCATTTGCGACCGGTTTGAGCCACCCACCTACAGAGAGAGTGAGGGTTTTGTTTTAATTTGAATTAAATTGATCCACACATATCCGGTTTAGTTACATGAAGATATCACAGAAAATGTCAATTTTTTTTTTTTTTTATATTTGGAACTTTAAATAATCACATATGCACTTCCTTAAGATCAAAGCGTCCATTTCGTTGCAGCCATTTTTTTATATCAAGGAAAAAAAAAATGAAACTCGTGATTATGATAAAATTTATATTTTTGATAACTTATAACTCCCCATCATCAAGTATAATTGAAGTAAATAAATGCGCAATCAAAACCGCTCACGATTTTCTTTACACAGATTTTGTGCAAGAAAACTGTTGCGATGAAAATCAGATTAAGTAATTTTAGAATGATTATAATTTTTCCTTATATAATAGAAGTACGTTGCTCCAACAAAAAAAATGAATAACATAATTACTCTATAAAGGGTTTTAAATACATTTAAATATTGTTGCTTTTAAAATACAATACATATTTGTTTTTTAATTTTTAAGCTTAATATAGCAATCAGTAACTGTACAATGTGGAATGCATGCAATGCAGAAATTATGTTCTAAAGATCCACTGTCTAACTTAATCTCTTTTTTGTACAAAGAAAACTATTGCAATAAAAAAAAAGATTAAGAAATTTCCGAGTGCTCATAATTTGTTCTGGTACAATAAAAAAAAGTTTCTCCAGAAAAAAGAAAGGTATAATCGCTTTATAAAATATTTTAAATATAATGCTTCAATTATGTAATTATTAAAATAAAAGAAATGTTCAGACATATAAAAGCTTTTATTTTATGTTTATGATAGTATTTAACTTAACGGGGCATTTAAAATTAAACAAAGTTTTTTGCTTCAAAGAATACGAGTTCTATTGATTGATCATTTATTAATGTCGCACTTCGAAGCAACACGAATGCAATTGGTGATGGATCTCGTGATTTACGAGGACGATGCCCGTATTGGTGGCTCCTCTCCAAACTTCCTCAACACATCCATGAGAGTATTTAGAGCCACGATAGATTTAACGTGCATCAGCCTCGCTGCAAGAAGGGTCGTAAATGGCATCACGACACGAACCCATGTCTCGATTGAAACAACGTGAACTGCTAAAATGACCATTAAGCACAGGAGCCACGAATTCGAGTTCATTTTAATAACGTACACAATTTAATTACAAATAAGCAAACTTTACAGAATAAACATAAGGGAAGTATTTAAGATTTAATTGCTTTTGCTGATAATTCCCACAGCTGTATTTCAACAAAAATTACTATTCCCTTAATAACAAAGCGACTTGCTGTTGCCACCAGCATACCCCAAGTTGAGGTAAAAAATTTTATTTTCGATTAAGATGAAAACTTATACCCGTAGCAGTATTATATCGAGAGTACGCAATTATTGATTTTTAACCTTATAATGAGAGCAACATGAGAGCGACAGACCTCGGTCACTTGCCTAAGTCCTTTTGCACCTCGGTCAAGTGTTGATGAAAACATCTAAGCTGGCACTTTCCTCTCTAAACTTCCACACCACATCAGCGGGAGGACTTAGGGCCTCGATCAGGTTTAACGTGCATAGTTTCAGTGCACTGCGGTCTTCAGGGGCACTGGAGCTCGAATTTACGAAACGCGAGTACGGCACTATGACCATTAGCTATCGCGACCATAGGATATTTAGAGGAATCGGAGCTCACAAACCTACGGCCCGATTGGCAAAGCCTGTAAGAAGCTCCTAACCATGACATAACTACTGGGCTACTGCAGCCCCGCATTCTTTCACAGAAGATATATATATATATATATATATATATATATATATATATATATATATATATATATATATTTCCAATTACAATGATTTCTCAGAAGAATATTAAAGCGAAATTTCGCATTAAATTTATGTATATAGCAAACATTTAAATTTTGTGTAATTATTTTTGTTTTAGCATATATAGGTATTTTTAATAGACATTTTTGTTATTAAATGTATGAGTGATCTACAATTTGTTTAAGAAATGTGGTTATTTCGAAGCTTAATTATTTTTCATACTTTGTAAAGCATCATAATTAGAAAATTTAATTAATTATTCAAACGTTCTCAGGATTAAAACAGCACCGTGGATGTAAAATATTCATTACACTTTATGCAACAATAAGGCTGTCAATCACTATTTTCAGAACTTTTAGTCATGTTTGATAAAACACGAATCATTTCTTAATTTTAAGTATGAATATGTGTTTTGGACACAACTTGTGATGTTGAGCCATTCGCAATTTTCTCTTCTCTAATCTCGGAGATATTTTGGTATTTTGAATTGCATAAGATTACAACTCCTTACCGAACAAAACAAAACGTTATTTGGTAAATTAGACGAAGATAAAAAGTATAGAGAATTAAATTAGAGGTACAGCAATATATCAGCGAAATAAAATTGAAAGGAAAGAGAAAGGAGATATTAACAACTGTCTGATAGATGTTGCAGATTGAAGTGAATCGTCGTAAGTAGTAGTTTATATAGAAATAGTTAGAAGTAACTCCTGATCAGAATACTAGGAGTCGAATCTGCTATAATCGAGAAGTGCTCGAAATCGGAATGAGTTATTTAGTATGATAAAACTTAGTTATTTGAACATATGTTAGGATTAACTGAGTCAAGATGAATTCGAGAAAAGCGATCTTGCATATTCTTTCGTACATAATAAAGTGTATTATACGTCTCTTGCGTATCTTCAATCGGAGTATTGAATTTATCGACAATTTAATCAGATTTAAGATGACTATAGGAGTAAATAATGAAGGAAATACGTCACAAACTATTCACATTTAAATTAAGTCATCACAAAATAAATTTACTGGAGTGTTACATTTCAACTACATAATTTTTTTTTTAAAACCAAAAACAGGTGTAATTATACTGTGATTGCTATTTGCTTCATCCACAAAAGATTAAAATAACTACAGCATTTCGAGATGTATTAATACAACTAGACAAAATTTGCATTTTTGTTACTTTAAAAAGAAACTCTATGAGCATAAATAACTTAATCAAATACATACCCACGGATCGTATTTATCATTAACCACACTAAACTTATACCAGTAAAGACAATAAATATACTACAATACCATAGATAAAAAAAATGGTATTAGAGCTCGTGTGCAATAAACAGCGGTTGTATACTTTTTATTCTTTGCTTAAATAAATTACAGACCGTGAATTATTTCCATAGAATTAAAACTAACTCCAGTAATACCTTCACTCAATAGGAAAGAAAAATCCATTACATGTTTAATGATGCTTCATTAAAGTCACTTTAAGGGGCAATTAATTTATTAAGCACGCATGTGGGAAAATAGAATGTAGAAATGAGCAGTCACGATTTAAGATGGGTGCTTACCCCTGGGGAAGTAAGGGGTTGATAATAAAAAAAGGATTTTAATTGCTCATGTTTGCCACAGGCAGTACACGCTAACCTGAAAAAAATGCTGGAAATGGCACACATTACGTCATGTAGTAATAGCTGAGCGGGATCATTAGTGAAGTTGAATGAGACATTGAGATTTTCACGGCGATTTGAATTTGAACATAAATAATTTATAGTTTACTAGCTGAATTATCCCGTATTTCCAGGGCTCATTTGAAAAAAAAAAGGGGGGTACGGTATGGATAAAAGAAACAACAAAATTTGATAATAAGAATGTTCAGAAATAGATTTGTTTTGATTTATAATTTGTAACAAAAAAAGGAAAGAAAAGAAACTTCAGCTTCGAGCTAAAAATAAAGCAATTTCAATTAAAAATGTCTAGCAATCGCTTACGGATACACAATATTCTTTTTTTTTTTCCATCTGGGGTACAAATGTACACGATTTCATCAAACCAATAATTAAACATGCAATTTTATATTAGATTTGGTGTGGAAGAAAAACTGATCCAGTCTGTTATTTTTAAATAATTTCAAAAACCGAAGAGCGTTAAAAAAAAAAAAGCTGATGAAAATGCGCATACTTAGGGCGAAAAATGTTTTTGGATAAGATTGTTACATCTGCACATAAATATGGAAAACAGATACAGGGAGGGAGTGGGGTGGAAAAATATCTCTAGACATATATATACCAAAAAAAAATTTTTTTTTTCGGGAATATGCTTATACGATTTCTTCTACACATTAAAGAAGTATCCTAAAAAAATTGAGAACAAAACGACAGCCTTACATATAACTTCGCTTAGCGTAAAACATTCTGTCCCAACTCTGAACACGTTTCCAGACAGGAAACTTAACCAATATTCAAATGAATTGTGTATAAAACAAACGCAACTTTATGCAGTATTCTTAAAATTAAGAAACATGTCAAGATTCTAATCCCTTTGAATGATTGGTTATTTTTAACGTCGCGCTAAGAAGCACCACGAGGGCTACTTGGTGATGAGCCGCATAAATTTGAACCAAGGTCACAAGAACGATACATGAGCTGGCAGCTTTCTCTCCAAACTACCATACCGCACCATGGGAGGACATGAAACCTCGACAGTTTTACAATGCATTTTACATGGAGAATCTTTAGTGGCTTCAGGGCTCTAACACCCTGGCCGCGAATAAGCAACCAATACGTTGAAAAATTAAAAACCAACCAGAAAATAAAATGCAGGAATAAGAATTATAATAAGAAATAAGAATGCAAAAATGTATATGAATGGATGTAAAACCAATGTGAAGTAAAAAATTAAAAATATTTGGTTGGGGATTTTCCGCAACCAAGTCAGTTAAAGATAAAGCAGAAGATTTCCAATGTTTGAAACAGAGTTGAAAGCAGAGAACTCAGTCAAAATGTGTATCACAATTAGAGGACAAACACAATTGTTATACATGAGGGCATCCTCCCTAGATACAGATATTTATGTGTAAGTATCGTGTATCCAATTTGTAAATGTGTTAAAATTACGTCCTGTCTTTGGCATGAAAATGATTTCTAATAAAAATGAAGGATTTAACATGACTAAGTTTAATATTTATTTCACGATTCCATTGATCCAGCCACTGATTTATTACATTTAAAGATATTGCAACATGGGATGGTAGGAGACATTTCACCATATACAAATTAGAATATTACAAAATGCATTGTTTTCTAAAGGATAACGAAGTCACAAAATATAGTATAATAGTGGGAACAATTTCATGTCTCAAAAAGTGTTCAGATTTAGGCCCTATTCTTTCACATTAGGCAAAGACAGCTTTAGTAAGGCGTAACCATATCCGTTTTCACAATCTTGGCTTCTTGTCACAGGAAGAAGCCTCTGAGTTTAAACTTTCAACTGTTCTGTAGGAGGGACACTGCGTCACGAAACACGTCAAACATAATAACCATCGTCCATAAATTGGTGTGAGACTGGTTTTGTTCCTATTCTTCTATCGAATGGGCCTTTGACCTGGGCGGTGGCTAACAAAGAGAGAGAATATAGCTTCCAAAATTCTAGAACACCAATTCTTCGTTTGTTCCCTTTTTTTGATACCGTCTTTGATATTATCAAGAACAACGAGCTGAAGTTCCATTTAATAAGTCTATAAAATAAATTACAGTTGAACTTCTGTCAAAGAAGTCGATGGTTTCAGGGAAATAAAATACAATTACGGAAAAACGGATTTGAAGACAAATTTAAGTAATACAAATATTGCTACTGTATATTGCGCAGAAGTACTAATATCAATTTGTGTGGTGCAATATTTTATAAATTAACCAAGAATGAATACCTATATGTATGCTTTGTGATTTTAGACATTTATGTTATACGAGTACTATAACATTCCAGATTTATGTCCTCATTTGAGAATAGTTCGCTTTAATTTCAACCTTTTTTGCTCTAGATGGATTATTTTAATACTATATTACAACAGATATATAGAGGGAGTATGATTAAATCATTAATACTTGCATAATTAAATAAATACTATGAACTGGGATTACAGGGATATATATATATATATATATATATATATATATATATATATATATAT
>BMAW01087326.1:421664-481684 GCA_019974015.1 Nephila pilipes
ATATATATATATATATATATATATATATATATATATATATATATATGAAATGAAATGGGTCGTACAAATTTCATTTCAACATGTGCTAACATTTTTATCTGTTAAGTTCTAGAAAAAGCACAGGCATTTAAAACGAATGTTAAATACGTTAAAGTAAGCGTACTTCAGAGCCCCAGGCTTCGAAGTAGTTACTATCAAGAAAAGAAAACACCTTCAAATTAATAATATATTTTTATTTTCCCAATCAAAGCATTTTAAAGAACAAAAATTTATCCAATGCTAAAAACAACAACAATAAATAAATAAATAAAAATAAGAACAGGTGATTCTGCATAAAATTCAATTATTAAAGTAAATTTTAAAATAAGAGTAAACGATAAATAATTAAAATAGACGATAATATTGAGTTCGGGTATTAAAATAAAAGCAGACGATAAAAAATTAAATATATCTTATCAATCTAAATATACATTAAACAAACTAAAAGTAATTACTATAATCATAATGTATTAAAATGTCAATTTTTATAACCTAACATCATATATCCTTTATTTTATGTCCATGTATTTTGTTGACGCCATTTTCTTCAAAACAACAAGTAGAACATGTTAAAAGTACATGAATATTGAAGCTAAAATCCTTAATCATTGAATAAATTTTTATATAATCTTTCATAGCATGAAAGTTTTCGAAACAATTTTTCCCTTACGTTTTGCGAAGGTTTTCCATTGCAAGTTAAGCAATACGTTGATGCTTCATTGCGTCCTCGAACAATTTGTCCATTTGAATATACTAATCAATCTGCTTTATTTTCAGAATGTAAAATGTATAGCGTTCCTTTGAATCGCTTTTCTTTTTTAAACATACAACGCTGACTCTGCGGTAGCCTAGTGGTCATGGTCGCGGACTCGCAGCGGGCGTTGTTTTTGTCAAATCGCGTATTCAAGCCTTGATGCCACTGAAGACCCGTCGTGTAGTGGGGCTGATGCACGATGTATCTGCTCGAGGTCCCTAAGTCGTCCCTTGGCGTGGTGAGATTTGGATAGGGAGATGCCAGCTCAGGCGTCATCCTCATCATTTTACTAAGGTTCAAAATTACGAGGTCCGTTGCCAAAAGCAAACCCCCTTTTGTTTTACCCATAAATACTGAGTGGGTGGTTAATTGCCTATCTAGAGGCCGTTTTGTAGCTCCAAACATTTTAGGTGAGCTCGGTTCCACTGGTCATTCTGCCAATAGCCCTCGGATTGCTTCTCAGTGCGTCAATAAAAAACAATCACAATCATGTTCAAAAGTACTAGGTTTCCTTTTTTTTCGAAAATATCTTCTTGTCCAATAACCAATAGCTTTATAAATCGGCAGACTTAAAGGGCTTTCTTGCTTTTCTTTACATACTCCTTTACATACAAACATTAACTGCACGTATTTCTAACCTCAAAAGTTCGTTTAGTGACAAATCGCAATACCTCGATTATAGACTCTCTTTTAAATTTAAGACATTTTCTAGTAAAAGAAAAGTGCTTATGACACATGGATTTAATGATATATTAAGGCTGATGAAAAGCAACGAATTAAGGAAACGGAAAAACAAAAGCAACGAATTAAGGAAACGAGAAAACGAAAGCAACGAATTAAGGCATTTAAGGCAACGAAAAAAAACCCTACAGGAATTGCAGATTATTTTCAGCAAAATCTTACTTGATAGCTATTCACATCCAAAAAGTTACCTTTGCTGATCTGAATTTCAGTTATTATTCAAAACTGATGAAAACATGTAGTATATTTAAGAATTATTTTGCTTGATTGATTGCTTATCAACATCGCCCTTAGAAGATTCAATTTTTAATTATCGTCACACTTCGAAGCAACACGAGAACTACCAATGACAGTTCTCATAATCTGGAGCCTCGGCCAAATGATGAGGAGGATGACACCTACGCTGCCATCACCCTCTACAAACTTCCACACGATACAAATGGGAATATTTGGGACCTCGGCAAATTTAACTTGCCTCAGGCCTGCTACATGGATCCACAACTCGACGAAACAACACCAGCTGGGAGTTTGACATGACTACTAGCCTACGGTGGCCACTATTTAATTAATTAAAATTAAATAAATATTGAGACATTGTATTATATGATACAAAAGAATTCATTTTTGATGTTAGTTAATTACACATTCACTATATTTATAAATTTAATATATGCAAGTGTAATCTTTACTTACTCACAGACCATCTGATTCAGTTACGATAGAGCAAGTACGTTTTGATGATCTGAAAAATAAAATATTTCTTTTAGTTTGTTGGCTGTTTACAAAATCGAGTTAAATGTTCAAGATTTTTATACCTTAAGAATTCTATATAATGTGTACAATTCCTACTCACATCAAGAGATTCATTAAAATTATTTTTCTTTTTTATGTTTCGAAAAAATTAAAATTACCAAAGCACAATATTCGAGGCACTTTATAGCAAGAAATAGGAATAGAACTTTTTAACAGCAAAAATATGACGGAGACTATTCTTTTTACTCTTATTATTTATTGATTAATTTGAACTTTTGGTCCAAAAATTGAATTAAAAGCCGATTCATGATACAAGGTATTTACAAAGGAATATCCGGACTTTGAAGAGCAGCAAATTACAAAACTGAAGAAGTTTCAACCTATTTTTGGACAAACTAAATTTTTTTTAAAAAATTAAAGTTCATAAAATATGCAAGTTCATTGTGACCACTACCAAAAACACGAATGATATCCAGCAGTCTCATACAGTGGATTGATCGGAGAGCAAATATTGAAATAAACTCTTGCAGAATATATTGGAAAGTATGGGGGCGCTATGAGCGCTTTCTAAAGTTTTTGTGATCCTCCTGTTTCAGTTTAGGAGCATAACATTTCAAAATATTATATTACTCTTAAAGAGTCTCACGGACATTTAAGCCTTTAAAAAATTTGATATACAATAAAATATAGATTTTACTGAATATATTAAAACAAATCCCATGAAAATCTCGAGATATGATTAAAAATGTAGATGGTTACTTCTGACCAATTTTACTGTACGTAAAACCTTACAGCTCATTTTCTCAAGTGATTCTTGATCGTATCGCACGTGTCTTAAAAACTGTTTAAGATATCCTTACGAAAATTATACAATTTTATTACATTATTTTACATAATTTGAACTAAAGTTATTCTGCTTCATACATATTTTGATATCTTTTTCGGGGTATAGGTACATATTAAAATATAAAATAGGTAATGTCATTTTTCAATAATTCTTAAAAATTGAAAAATTTCATTAAATGTAAAATACTTCTAGTTTAATTATATATATTTTAAGCTTTTATTTATATTATGAAACAAAAATTATACGTTCTGAAGCAGAAGTTTTAGGATTATGCTCGCTTGTCAATACGCCTTTAAATTATAAGAAAACAAAGCGTTATCATAAAACAAAATCTTATAAATTATTTAAAAAATTATGAATAATTGAAATTGCAATTTGTACTCAAATTTTAATCCACTTTCTATTACGTGATTGAGCTGAAATTTTGTATAAATGTGTAATTCTGATGACAATACAATACTATAAATATGCTCAAGCAGTGATGAATTTAAGGGAGCCTGAAGGACCGGGCCTTGCACGTTCCTTACCAACGTCCCAGTTGGAAATTCGTGCAGAGGTTTTAGCTCATGTTACAGCCTTTTAGTTTCAAATTTTCAAATTAAATTAATTCTAAGTAAAAAAAAAAAGATCGAAGTTTTATTAAAAGATGGGCGAAAAGGTATAAAAATTATTTTTTTCAAGCAAAATAATATATCAATTATAAAATCTGGAAGCTTTAATAATTCTTTTGATCTTATACATAAGTACCTACGATGTTTAATGTATCGGTAATCATACCCAGTAGGTATCTCACTTAAGCACCTGAAGCTTTTATAAATTATATTTTTACGTTCCCAAAAAAGTATTTTTAAACCTTTAAATCTGTCTTTAAATAAATGCTTGACTTTATTTTTTTTATTTGCATATAATTACTATATATCAGTCATATATTTAAAAAGGTTTGCAATTTATAGCAGTATCCAGAAACTGAGTGTTTTGAAATTACTGGATCTCTGCAATATATCCTTAAAGTAATGAATTTCAGATAAATTATATAACCGAAATCAATTTCAAACAAACAAAAATGTTGAAAATAGAAAATAAATTAAAAGGCTCGTAATAGCGATTATTTAATCGTGAGATAGTTCAAAAACGTGTCTAATATAAAATAATTATCTTTAAAGCGAAAGTTATTAGATTTCAATACCTGTTCGTATCTTTAAAGTAATAAACGAAACACACGTTAAGTAAAACGCAGAGATAAAAAGAAGAGCACGAATCTTTTCAAAGCGTTCAAAAGACCTTATTATTTCAGAAAGAAATCATTAAACAAAAAAAAATGATACTGAGTGAGAGTAAGTATTATAACCTTTAACCCACTAAATTGAAAACATCTTTCCCAGATGGGAACATGAACTCAGTTCTTGGAAACATCTGGCCTTGTTATATTATTTTATCAGTATTTTTTGTCAACTTTTTATTTTATATTGTTATATTTTTTTAATAATTTATTTTACAATGGTCACAATGGGCAAACATTCGTGAGTAGATTAACCTATTACTTTGGAACTGGTGACTGGCACGTGTTTATGAAAATCATGAATAGGCTTTGATAGTAAACAAGCGTTAAAAGGTTTTTAAGGTTTTTTTTTATGATCATTATAATATTGAATAGGTTTGATAAGTTCATAGTAAACAAACTCAATAACTGATGAATGGTTATCGTTTATAGGGTGAGAACATTAGACATATACTGCGTCTTAGTCTTCGATTAGATTTGGGTTTTGTAAAATTTTATTTGTTAAACTTAAAAGGGCTTTTTTACAACAAAATTTTTTTTCAAAATTTTATGAAGAATGGATAAAAAATTATTGATATATTAATGGACAATATTTAATACTTATATTTCTTTTTTACAAATACGATGTGGTTCAAAAAGTTAATGTTTCTAACGAAAGATGGCGTTGCTGAGTCAAGTAGCTTTTACTATTAAGTGATGTCATTTGAAAAACGGCGCCATATACGACACTGATTTAAAAGTTAATATTGATTTTGTAACCATTTGCTGCCGAATAAGAATTTGATTGATGCTGCGACGAGTGAATCATCATTATTTTGCATCTGGTTCACCATTGGTGAGACTTTGATTTATCATTATATAACGGAAACCACAAGCATCAATCAAAACAATGATTTACATGCAGTGAATCTTTTCCAAAGAAGAAGACAGTTTCATGACCCAGAAAAGATATGGCAACGACTTTTTAGCATGCGAAGGGCGTCATATTCACGGAATTTTAACAAAAAGGAAGCGGCCGACGTAGTCGAGTGGTCACGATCACGAGCGCACGGTCGACGTCTTTCCGTTGAGTCGATTCCTAATTCCACTGAAGACCACCATGTAGCAGGGTTGATGCATGATAAATCTATCGAGGCTCTATGTCTTTTCGTTGGCATGAAGTGGCAGTTAAGACAATGGCTCAAAATTATTGACCTGTCTTACACAGGAATTGACTGAGGTTCAAAATTATGAGACCTGTCGCAAAGATCCCTCATGTTGCTTCTAATACCGACGTTAATAAATATTCAGTCAACAGAAAGAGGGGAAATTATCACTAGAGAATACTATAGAGTACCTTATCCCCATTTCTCATTTATAACACGGGTACTTTTGCTACTGTTCCCCGTAAATGAACTAATATAATTTTTTAAATTATTTATATAAATACTTTTTTTTTTCAAATCTGAAAACTGGCGTAAGTGCTTTGTAAATTGTACCTATTCAAAAATTTGAAAATATACATTCTACACTCAAAAATATTTTGGAGTATAATTTAATACAGCACTTATCAAATTTTTTTTTGTTCCTTACTACGTGCAGTTTTAAAGTTTTTTTTATAATTATTTTACAGAAATGCACAATCTAAATTTTTTTAAAGAAAAAGAAAGATACACATGTGAAATAAAGTGGGTGAAAATATCGATTAAAAGTTTTGTTACCTTATTACATTCCTCTGAAAGTATAAATGTTCCGGGTATTGTTTAAATTCAAACAAAGTTTATTTTGTAATCATTGAAATAATTTTTTTAGCAAAGAAATGTTCAATATAACAATGGTCGAGTGATGAATAAAAAAATGGAGATTCGATTAGTTGGAATGAATGCCATTTAAGAGCATAGGGTGCATAATTTGTTTTATAAATGTTGATCAACTGTTCGCAAAATTATTTCCTTGCACTAAAAAAGATATTTCTAAATAGTGACCCTTAAAAGGAGTGTTTATTACATATTACTTTTATACCTTTTCGAACTAAACGGTATAGAAGTCTCAGATTTCAAATAAAGTTTAGGCCCTACAAAACAATATTTTTTACATCATCAACAAAACTGTATTCTCTATTGACAGAAAATCGTTGAATATGTAGAGCAAGCATATCGAACTCGCGAAGCCAGAGGGTCACATGCGGCCCACGACGAACATATTTGAGGCCAAAAAAAAACATTATTACGTGCAACAAAAATTATTCTAAAAATATCGTAGCTCAAATTTTGAACTTTATCACTTGTACTATGTAGTATATCGCTATATTAAGCACTATGTTACAAATCACAATTAACAATACACCTACTACAAAGTATAAGAGGGAAAAAAATCCTTATCTATGTACAATGCAGCCTCTAGGGGTTTTATTTGTTGGAAATTGGCCAGTGGCTCGAAATGAGTTTGACACCACAGATGTGGAGTAGATAAAGTTTTTGTGAATATGTGTAAATAATGAAATTGCTCCCCTCCAGATGCTATTACATAATTTTTAAGAACTTTTTATTTTTTTCAAATTAGAAATGTCTTGTGAAGGTAGAAACATAGTATTTTATAAAAAGAATAATAAAATATATATAGATTTCAATTTCTATTAAGTCTTAACATTTTCAATTTAAATAAAATGTACCAAAAGCTTTTTTTTAAAAAAAAAGACTTTTTTAACGAAAAAAGACAGTTACACCTATCATATAACACACTTTTAACTCTTCCCTACTAATAAACGTTCGTTGCGCTCTCAGTTATCCCAACGCATAAATACAAACAATACCGACGAATCGATTAGAACCGGATGTCTCCTTCCAATCAATTAAGTAATTCTAAATATTAATTGGCTAGGAACAGATACCCTCTGGGGATTTGGTCCAGTACAGCTTGTTCGCTGATTTTAATTGATCGTAAATTTTTATAGCTTCATCTACCGTTGATGCAATGTTAATACTTTTTAATTCCAATAATTGCCCTTTAAAAATACCCAAAAAAGTCACGTTCAAGTTCAAGTGAGTAAAATTTTAAACACAAGCTTACTTCCTTTGGTAATTAAATGAATTTTTTAGTTCGAACTATAATTAATGATGGCAATGGGAAGAAACTTCAAATTGTGGGAGTGGTGTTGAAAATAAATTGAATGCGATTGTATGAAAATAAATTGTTCGTGTTTATAAAATAAAAGATAATGAACTAAATGAATTTTATAAATTTTTGAATATAAAAATCATTCATCAATTTCATAAAATTATAGGGAAATTGATATTCAGGTCTAAAATAGAAATTTTAAATAAAATAATTAATTTTATGAAATTATAATTGCGCAATTAACATTACTTTCAAATGTCATACTGAATTTCCCCCTTTCATTTACATTTTGAATAAATAAACAGCTCTTTTGAAATTTTAAATAAATTTTTTGGAATAATAACCATCTTTTGATATTTCAACAACAGTGGTGTGAAAGTTCAAAATGATTGGAAGAATGAAATCTGCAAATTCGAATACGTGTGTATGAAATGGAATTCTCCCATAAATATCCATTTGAATATAATCTGTTTGAATTTTATTTTAATATCGGATGTAAAGAGCACTATGCCTATTTTTTTAAAAATGCAATCAGCAAAAAAATTTTAGAAGTAAAAAGTCTTTAGAAGTTCAGTTTAGTTTTTATTAACGTGACTATAGAAGCAACACGAGGACTATTGGCGACGGACCTCGTAATTTTGAACCTTGGTCAAGTGACGAGGACAACACCTGAGTTGGCACCCCCTCTCCTAACTTTCACACCACGCCAACGGGAGGACTTTGGGCCCCGACAGATTTAATTTGTATCAGCCCAGGTTACACGGCGGGTCTTTGGCAGCCAAAAATCGAACCCACGACGGAACGAAAATCGCCGGTCACGAATCCGAAACCATGACCACTAGGCTACCGCACCCACAAAGTCTTAAAAAATGCATTGCAATTTAAAAGTAAGAAATACAATGGATAAAATGTACTATTGCTTAATGAAAAATATTTATTAACAAGCAAGGTGTATAAGTAAACACAAAAAAGCAACTAAACAGCTTTCCTGTAAAACTTCAAAAATGATCTGGTGTTCTTAACTTCCGGCGTACACATTTAAGGGTTATAAGACATTACATAAATTCAAATAAATAATATATGAAAATAATCAGAGAAAAAATAATTTAGGCAAAACGTAAATGCAAATAATAATAATCTCACATTTTAACACCCAATCAATCAGAACACTCTCTCTGGTTTCTAACCGAGCTCAGAGAGAGTATCCGCCCACTTTTTAAACTTCCACACACGTTTAGAACTGCTACCTTCCGACTAGACGTCACAGACTACCTTGTTCTCCTCTACCCCTCTGATGGACAAAAATGTTAAGCTATTTCTTTAATTTTTCAAGGAACTTAATCATTTATCCAGTAAATTTTAAATTCTATTATTCAGAAGCAAATTAATTCAAGATTGAACTAGATTTTTTGCACTGAAATAGTAACTTTTTATATCTAATATATTGCACTGGGCACAAACGGAGATATCATGTCGAACTCACATCAGATGGGAGATTAAAGCCCAGCAGAGCTAGGTACTCCATAACACCCTTCCACTACGTACAACTCCCAAAAGCCTACATCAACACGCCAACAAAGCGAGGACGACACCAAATTGAAGTCCATAGCGATAAGTAATATTTTATCTTTTAAGCATGTAATGGAAAGCTAGGACTCGACTGGGAGATTTCCTGCTAAACAGACGTATTAAATCAAGTCGCAAAGACGACATTAGAATGTAAAACTACATACAATAGTACCTTTTCTAAGGGGCACCCCTATTTAAGGAACTATTCTGTTGTTCCCGGTCCCTAAGTATTTATCTTTTTATGGAATACTTTTTTTAGGGACAAAATGTGTGGTCCAGTGGGTGCCTCTTGTTGGGAGGTAAAGTAATTATCTCTGCATAAAGTAATTATCTCAATGTAATTCTGCAAATTCCCCTTACCTCAATATATTTCAATCAGTTTAAATGAGTAAATGTATTGTATGACTTCGATTGCGAACCTGGGTAACAAGGGTAATGAGGCCCCATTTTAGAGGATATTATTCACACAACAAAACAAAAACAACATCGAGATGACGTACTTCTACAGTCTATTCTTCATATTCTTAATTCTTTTATAAAACACAATAAGAATTTATTTTTGTAAAGTGGTATCCTACAACTTTCAATCAAAAGCTAACTTACTTTCATTTCAAAGAAATAATTTTTATATTTCACTGATCTGATTTTATCAGAACAGCATTGTCGCTGCTATTAAATTAAAACGATTTTTATCATTTCATTAACAATGAAAAACACCTACGCTTGTTAAAGCCGAGGCCTTGAAAAAACTCCTTTAGTTGATGAGTGTATTATTTTAGATTAACAGTTAATTATAGATTGAAATTCAATGAGGAACATTTCATTATTGAAACGTAGAACATAAATAATAAGAACTGTCCTAATCTGACCCTCGATAATTATCAGTCTTGCGTCATTATATAATGGAATAAAGTACATTATGCTTGTGTTGGATTCTAATCTTGTATTGCATCTGATTTTGTGAATATTATACGAGAGGCTCTTTTTTCATCCGTTATTGTTGTATTCTAAATTGGGCTGTACTGAAATAGTCCGTTTTATTACTAAATACTAAATAGTCTCTTTCTAAATAACAATACAAAATTTGTTTGATTCTGAAAAATATTAAAATATTTAATTGGAATGCAATGAAAGAATGGAGAAATGGCAGAAGAACACGATAAATAAGTGATGTTGAAAAATATAAAATCAGTTATACTCGATGATAATGGGGATTTGGAATAATACCAGAAAAGAAAGACCAGTGCGATTCTAGAATTGGAAATGAAGATGATAATGATGGTTGAATTGCAAACAACATTACGAAACAAATTTCATTTGATTCTGAAACATAGAAAACAGCTTTACTAGAGGATAATGCGAATTTGGAATAATAGCAGAAATAAGAATGAATGCAGAGTTGTAAATAAAAGACGAGAATGACTTCAGAACTGTAAATAACGCTATCAAAAATATTTGATTTGATGCTGACATATACAAAAATATTTTCCAGGAGAAAAATGTAGATTTGGTATAATAACAGCAAAGGAAGATAAGAACGATTATAGAATTGCAATCTTTTCAAGAAGGTGAGAAAGATTGCAAAATTGTAATATTTCAGAAAGAAATATATTCCATGTAGAAATGAATACTAAGTATGAGTTCTGATAGTAAACTTTTTTGGCAGTTTCATTTAATATATCACTAGAAGATGTACATGGACTATTAGCAACGGACCTCATAATTTATAATCAGGATCAGATGACGAAGATAGCTCCTAAAAATTGGCATTCCGCATTCACAACTTTCCCAAAAAATTAAGAAACATCTTGCGCCCCAGTTAGATACTTACTAGAGGTGCTTTTCCTGTCCGAACTTCAAGTACCGTTTAGGCACAGTTTCAAGTTAGGTTGGGTTGAGTTAACTTAATGCTGTAGCTTGCTTCACGGCCTATTTTGAGGTCTTAATATGAATAGTTCAAGTATATCCCTTTCGGGACGGTACTCCTTGATGTAAGACGTTCCCTGGCGACGGAGGAGAATCGAAGGGAACTGTCGCACGGGCCGGGGGCTCTGAGTCACTAAGCCTTCCTTGGAAAAAAAATCAAAAAAAAAAAAAGTTTTCGTCCTAATGTTATAACTTTTGGTAAAATTTTAGATTATTAATTAAGCTGTTATAAATTTTAAAATTAGCATATTTAAAAATCTTTTCTTTAATTTACAGAAAAATGTATATAAAGAAGTGCTTACTTTGAGAAATAGATTTCAGAAGCGCTATTGAAATTATTCCAAAGTTTTATTGACAAAAACACCAATAAACTTTAAAATTAATAAACAAAATATGCAATAAAGACTATTAATAAGAAGTAACAAAATTAATGTGAATACCGAGTGTGGTAATTCTCGAAGCGCGGAGAAACGCAAAATCCTGTTTAGTCCGTCTCTGACAAAATGTCCGCATCAGAACCACTAGAAATATTATTTTCAAATCTTTAAGAAAATTAATTACGCTCTCATCATTAATTGGATCGTCGACCATGTGAGTATATTTTTCTGATAAACAATGCTTTCTCGCAATTATAAACATGAGTCAAAGCCTTTCGAAATAAAAAGGAAACTAAACGAAATACATCTAAAAGCAACGCAAAGTCAAACAATACTGACGGTACAGTCCTGGAAAAAAAATACATAGCAAAAACTAATAAAAAATATTTGGTGAGAAACAGAAACACGAATGTACATCACATGGAAGTTTAAAGAGCCGAGTTCAATTTGTTTACATTACGTTTTCCTTTATTCCCCATAACAGCTGGTGAGCAAAATACTGGATTAAAACAGGCTGTGATCAAACTGAAAGCCAAGATCTTAAAACTACTATTCATTTCCAAAGTAAAGAACACAGGGTGCCATCAGAGATATTTAGAAAACGTTCCACCGTAGAATGCGAATATGTATCTTTCGGACCCTGAGCTCCTAATTCTAAAATGATGCGTATTTGGTACGTTCGGCCGTGAACGACGATCGCGAGTGATGCGTATATGGTACGCTCGTCCCGATAGAGACATAAGCCAACACCAACCCTTCACCTATACCAGATTATCCGAAATTTTTTAACAAAACAAACCAAATAGTTTTTAACATGAAAACTGAAACACAGATCGCAAAATATATTTAATTTCATTCTAGCACATCCCAAATTTTATTCTTTCAACTTAATTATGCAATAGTTTTACTTTATGTAGTCATATTTAATCTAAAAGGCTTTGTTCACTTAAAGAATTAAGAATTTAATTCAAACTTTAAAAGAAAATTGTCTATTTTCAGAAACCTCAAATTATTTCCTTTCCTTAAAAATAATGCAATAAATTACAATAATACGAATTGTATATATCATGAAGAGATTATCACGAAGCAATTCAATGATCTTATTGCACAGTTTTGCATATTTATTGTGCAATAATTTAATTCACAACTTTATTTTGTACATATGTATAGATATTACTGTGGCATTTCCAGAATTTTCATTTGGGGGAAGGGTCTACATATTTATTATTCAATATTCATAAATATTAGTATTTAAAACTTTAAGAAATTCATTTATTAATTGTTGGGAAGAAGTCCATATCTCATGTTCTTCCTCCCTCTTCTGTGTACACCATTAGCAAAAAAAGGATGATGAACAACTAAACTTATTTGAGTAGGAATCCGTGGACTTTTCTTAAAAAAACTGGTTCTTAAAAGTAAAAATTTAAAAAAACCTCTACTTAAGAGTGAACCTAATTGTCCAAATCAATCAATCAAATGACTGCTTGTAGTAGCCAATGCTATTTACGACGATTAAATTCCGTTAAAGAAAAGAAAAAAAATAATTTAATAATTATTTAGTAAAGGGTCCGGATCGCATACTTCCTCCACCCTGCGTACTCTGCCATAAAAGAAGGGGGTGATGAAAAATTACGCTTATTTGAGAAGACATACATTGACCTTCTATAATTGGGAAATAGGTCCTCAGAACTAAAAGAAAGGTTAAAAAACCCTACATAAGAGCGAAGTTAAATGCACAAATCAATCACTCAATCAAAGGTAAGTTTGTTGCAGCCATTGCTATTTACAACGATCAAATGACGAGGTCAACATTTCAGAGTTGAGTAACACTCAGTCTTGAATGAATCATTCTATTTTACGTCACTTTTCTAGCTTAAGTCACAACAAACACCCCGAACAACTTTGAAACCATTTAGAAAGCTAGGAAGGGGTGAGGAATAAAAAAAGAGAAGGAAAACAACTTCACCTTTAAGAAAACGACTAAAAAAGAAAAGGGAATTACGATTCCCCACAACAGATGTAATCTCACCACAAAGTGGACATCAAAGGATACAATGCCCGCATAATCGTCTACCAACAAACCATTACACGAGAAAGTAAGCATTCGACAGCGTGATGTTTTGACGGAAATCGTTTCCCTAGATAGCAATGACACGACCCCAAGAAAACCATAAAAATAAATAAATACACAAACAAAAAACAAAAAGTGCACGCCGGGTTATCAAGCCCAATTTCGTTTTCTATCTTTAATAACTCATTTTAGCGTTATTGATGGGAAAGATTGAAATGAAAAACAACTTTTTCCCGTCAAATTTGTTCACGTCGAATTTTTTTTTTTCACAGTAACCTAAAGATTTGAGAGCGAGGAAAATATGGATATGGGTTCCCACGATTTTCGGATGGAAATGATTCGATGTGGGTTATTTTAAAAGGTATTTTAAGGGTTCGAAGTCACGCATTTGTAATTGTGGTCAATTTCGTTAATAAAAGGGTTGAATTAGTGTTTTTGAGTGGTGGAATAGTTTGCCGCAAAAAATTTTAGAAAAATAGAGAAGCAAATTTTATGGGGAAAACACGATAGTTGAATAAGAGGACCAATTAATATTTTGTTAAAATTTTAATAATATCTCATTATTTTCTGAATCTTCAAAGATGGATGAAATATAAACCATACATTTATAACAGCGGCAAACGATTTTTATATATTTTGCCATTGCAATCATAAGTCATTTAAAGTTTAAATAATCTTTTAAAAATATACTCATTTATTTAGTCATTAGCCTCTTTATACAAAGCAATACGGTATGGAATGACGCACAAAACAGTTAAACTACTCCACTGAAAAAGAAAACTGTTATCTTCTGGGAAAGCTCTAGTTGTTGCTTTTAGAGATTCACGCAGGATATACTGTTTATCGAATTTTTTTCACAACCCACGCACAATTAACGCATTGCACCATAGTGAACTTTTGGAAAAGTTTGAAGTGGAAAATGGGTCCAAAAGACATTTCATTGCGATCCATAATTTTTTCTTCGACTGGACAATGTGAAATTCAACAGAGCTCCGCAACTGAAGAAACATTAGTGATATTTCGTTGGACAACCTCGCATATCCTCCCTGTAATGATGAATGAGAATTTTAGGACAACCATTTGTAAAGATTCTTCAAAGGAGCGAAAGGAGGAGAAATACTTTTATCGAATGAGAAAGTAAAATAATTTTTGCCCAATTAAAGTAGTACTCGTCTGACTTTTATTGATCCTACTGGAATAAAATAAAACTCCAAATTAGTTGAGCTGCTTACGTAGGATTGAAGGCACTAAGACCTATAGGATATATTGTGCCAAACACTAAGTAAAATATTTCTTTTAAAATCAAATAAAATAAATTTAAAATGTAACATCAAATAACTCATTGTAAAGAGAGTAGTTTTTAACAAAATTATATATTTATGGAGTAAAATCAATGTTATGCAAGAAATTAAAAATATTTGGTTTGGGAGATTCTCCAACCAAGTCAATTAAAGAAAAATTAAATGATTTAAAATGTTTGGAGTGGACATAGTTAAAAGTAAAGCATTCAGATAAAATGTGTTATACTGTCAGAGGGCAAGCACAGGGGTTACACTTGAGGGAAATCTTCCCCCAGAAAGATGTTTGTATGTAAGTCTCGTGTACCCCATAACTAAGTGTGTTAGAATTATGTCTTCTCTTCTACATGAAAATGAATTCCAATGAGAAATTATTTGTTTTTTATGATACAATTTACTGTCTATTTCAAGATTCTATTGATTCTACCAATGATTATGAATAATTTATTTAATACATTTAATGATATCGCAATATAACATGTCAGGAAAGATTCCACCGGATACAGATTTATCAACAGCATCGACGATTTCATTTCCTTTGAGACCCACGTGAGAGTGTATCCAAAAAATCAATGGGATGTTGTATGACTTCAAGTTATAAATTGTTTTAAAGTATCAATGATCAATGGATGTGAAGAATGATTCGGAAATGATTTAAAGATTCCAATGCTCTCATGCAATCAGGGAAGGCAATAACACTTTCATTGTGTTGACTGGAGACACTTTCTACAAGGGGTGTTCGAATTAAAAGGTACGAAACGTCGTAACAACGTAACCGTTAACATATTCGCCTATGCGGCTATGGGAGAACTTTGCGAGAATCTAGGGATGCGAAGGGAGTCTCCGGAGTGGATCGGAGCATGCGTGAGCATCCACATGCGCAGGAGAGAACTGAGACTCTTATAAAAAGCGCCGTCCAATTGATGGGCAATGCATGTGAGCACATGATGGCGTTCACATTGCAAAATTTGACGATTGAGGAGCAGCGAGGCGTTATCCGATTTCTGACTGCGAAAGGTATTAAATCGGCAGCTGTTCATCGCTGGGAGATGACCGTACACGGGGAAGATTGTGTATTCAACAAGTCAATGAGAAAATACAGAGCCTGTTTTCTTGCAGGCCGTGAGGAATTGGTTGCAGACTAGAGGCCAGGCCAAGCGAACATGGTCATCACGGCCGATCTCATCGACAAGGTGGAGGAACGAGTGAGAAGTGATCGGCGTGTCACATTGCGGATGTTGGCGATGAAGGTGGTTGTTAGCGTTGGAACAGTGTGGATTATTGTTCACGACAGGTTGTATTATCGGAAGGTGTGTGCCCAGTGGGTTCCGAAACAGCTCACCAACCAGCAAAAGGAACTGCATATGGGCTAGCACTTCAACATCTTTTTCGGTATCATAAAGACCTCACTTTCCTGGAGCGGATCGTCGCAGGTGATGAGAGCTGGTGTCCTCACTATGAGCCAGAGACACAGCGGGACGTTATGCAGAGGAAGCATTCGTCGTCACCTCCCCCTAAAATGTTCAAAGCCATGGCGTCAGCAGCCAAAGTGTTGCTCACCGTCTTTTTCGCGTCCAAGGTCCGTTACTTGTTGAATTCCTCGAGCACAGAAGAACATTAACTCCGATGTGTACTGTGAGACACTCCGAAGCCTACACAGGCCCATCAAGAACAAAAGACCTGGAGGGTGGGGTTCTGCTCCATGATAACTCGCGTCCACATGCCTGTAGGATCACACGCTCGGCACTGGCCAAGTTCAAGTGGGAGCAGCTTGACCTTCCACCTTACAGCCTGGACATATCGTCCTGCGATTTCCATGTGTTTGGTCCCCTGAAAAAACATCTGAATGGGAATCGTTTCAGCTCGGACGAAGAACTCATGGACGCTGTGAAGGACTGGGTCTCGTCACGGCCACATGAATTCTGGGAACAAGGAATTCATCGGCTCGTTAATCAATGGGATCGTTGTGCTCAGGCCTATGGTGTATACTTTGAATAAAGTCTTCATTTATACCCACAGTGTCGTTTCGTACCATTTCATTTGAACACCCCTTGTAACATTTTATGAATAGCGGAAATCTCAGCTATAAAAACAGAACATGATCGATGAGGTTTAAAATCATGAAGTGAATTGTCGATTCCAAATATGTTAGAAAAAATGTGTAGATCCTGAAGGAGTATATGTATAAAAAAATTAAATTGATGTAAATTTGGTTAGTGGCATTTATAAAAAAATATTTGTATTTGATTCTTCTTCGCACAATAAAGGAATTTTACAATAGGTATACGGTGTTTAATATATACATTTATAGAATGATAAATAAATAATCATATGCTTTTAACATTATGACAGTTAATATTTTATTATATCTAATAAGTAGGAAAAATTATTTTTCAAAAAAAAACCCCAGTGATTTAATTAATGGCTTAAAGTTTTTAATCAAAGCGGTTAATATTCGTGTAGCTGAAAATTATTATAGAAAACTATAAGCAAAGAAATTTAAAATTGAATTAATAAAATTATTGAATAGATCTCAAACCTACTAATCAACAAAGAATCCAGATGTAAAAAGGAAAGTAGAGACAAGAAAAGATGATTATAATAAAGATATGATGTTGGGCTATTCGTGATTTTCTCATCACTAACCTCAGAGAAATTATAGTAAATAGAATTGCATAAAATTACTATTTCTTCCCGACCAAAATCGAAAGTGATTAGGTAAATGAGTTGAAGATAGAAGTGAAGAGAATTTAATAGGGAATAATGATTTTAAATATCATTATATCTCTAATTAAATTCACTTTACTTCTATGAAATAGAATTGAAGGAAAATGTAGAGAGATTGAGGATAACGACATGTTGATAGATATTTATAATTTGAATTGAAGTATCTTAATTAGCTTTTCGAGCTGCAGTGAATTATTATTTAAGTGCTAAAATAAGAACTGGCTATTATCGAAAAGTGTTTGAATCCGAACAAGTGATTGGGTAAACTCAGATTTCATTATTAGAGCATTATCCAGAATTGATGAACTAAGTGAGATTCGAGAGAGAGTGACCTTATCTCTTCTCCTGTGATTATTAACAAAATATTTTATCTTGCTCTTTTATATTTCATCTTAATGGTGTTTCAGAAAGATGGCAGTAAAGTTGAATAATGAAGAACGGGCGTCACAAAGTGAGCCCAATTATCTCGATAAGTATTTATTTAATATAAAAAGAAATTCGTTTGACATGCAAAATAATAAATCGCGTAGTATTAAAATAATTATTCAAATTGTGTTCTTCAAAGCGATACTGAAATAAAAACTGCATGCTTGATACTGCAATCAAATAATTTATTATATTTTTTATGAAGTGAAATTTTTTGAAAATGCATTTGATTTAACCATTGAACCAATTAAGCGTTTTCCTAGAAGAACGTACAGAATAAAAGTTTTTAAAACATTCTGAATTTATCTAAGAAATTTAAATTAGTAAAAAAAATATTATCGGATCCCTAGGTCTCGTAATCCAAATTTTATAAAACTAATTCGATTATTTTTCAATCTGCTTGAGCTCGTATATACGATAAAAATTTTATAGATCTTGTTAAAAACAAGAGTAAAAATGCATTACAGTTTGTTGCATAGACTAAGGTGACATGGAAAGCACACAAAGACCGAAATAACGAACAGACTTTATAACATGGGCTATTCACAAAAAACTTCCCTTAACAGAAATCTAGGGTTTCTTTCTGACTTTATATTCAAGTTACCAACTCCTTTCCAATCAAATGAAACGTGGTTATGCAAACTTAGAAATGGAGTGTGAAGCAGATGAATATAAACAAGTCGTATAAAATCGACAGAGAATTGAACTTATGGGTAACAAGGTTACAGTAATATATGAAGGATGATAGTGTGATTTGAGCGGTAGTTTTCTCGCGTATTGAAATTATTTGCTTGAAATTAGAGCCCAAAGCTATCTGATTGAATATTTAAAACGATGTACTCGCTTTGTATTCAGGTAAGCGTATGCTTTGAAATATTAAAGAAGTTGTTAGAACTCGCGAATATAAAGATTCGATGCAGACGGAGAGCATCCTCCTCCCTTTATTTGAGGATTAATGAACTATATTTTGAAATATAGTTGACTATTTTAATTACTTTATATGTGCTTGAAGTTGAAGTTTAGATTTTGCGATTAGCGTAACGTTTTAGATGACAGACAAGACGGGTAATAGGATAACTTCAAAACATTTTGCTTGAAAAATTATGAGTAATTGCCGAAAATTGTCTATGAAGAATATTAAAATCGTATAATTTTTCTATCATTTAGGATCTTTTATGTAAGTGTGTGTTTAAAGACTACTGGAGTTCAATGGCTTTTTGTTTTTAATGCATTCTTTTTTCTTAAAATATTTTTTTACATTCAAATTCAAATATTGATTATAATCTACAGCCTTTTGAAACATTATTTTTTTAATGTTTTTAGTAAAAAGAACCACACATTGTGTTCTTAAAAAATTATAATTTATTTAAAAAATTCAAAACTCAAAAAGAATTTTGAGTGAGAGTTTCTTTTTTTTTAAAAAAAAAAGGATCTTCAGAGTTCAAACTGTTTTCCTTTCTTTACTAATGATTCAATTAAAAAACAGACACATGCGAAGGTAAATTTTTTATGTTTAAATATGAGTAGAAATTATAAGAAAACTTTAATTTCAAGGCGTAATTTAAACATAAATGAAAAAGTGTAAAAAAATTAAAATTTCAAAGGGTTATGGTATGTTTTTCAAAAATATTTTGTGCTTGATATAAACACAAATTGAAAATAATTGATTTTAGGTTTCATTAAAATCCAATGAAATCTAGAGTTTTAACATTTTTTATCTCGTATTCCCTTACAAAAATGAAAAAAGGAAACGAAATTCTTCATCCAGGGACGGCTCGAGGTGTTTTTCAAATGTGTGAGTGGGAAAGGGTTTTATTTTTCAGAAGGTCCGGGCCGCCTACTGGTTTTAGAAAATCCAAATTGTTCTATTTTTTTTTCTTTTTGGTTTTAATCCGAATATATGTTGTGATCTTTAAAGATATTATTTATTGTTTTGTTTTATTTAGGGAAATCAAAAATATTTCGTCAAATTTTGTAACACAAATACTGCAATATTATAAATAAATTATTACTTATTTATTTTTATTACTGTTCAGGTATATATTTATATTAACAATACCAATAACATAATTGCATTAAGGTCTTCGTAATACTTAAAATAATATAATATTGCTTCAGAACTAGCATCAACAAAAACGAATTCTTCGACATTTATCTATCGAATCCAAATTAGTAAAAAAAAAAAAACCTAAATTATGATGATATTATCAACAAATGTGCTGTAAAACATGTAAGAAATTAAACTAAAATTAAAAACTTTAATTTATTTTAGTAAATCGAGTACACCAAATTGCATTTTTTTAAGTAAATAAAGTAATTATTTTCGTTACTTAATTTACAGGGCTCTTCAAAATGATTCATCCTAATTTCAAAATTCCATATTTTCAAAAATAAACGACACAAAATGATAAATAATACATGAATCTAAAGGGAAAAAATATATATAGAAGCTTTGTACAAGTGTCCTATATTACATCCTTTAGTTACACTTATAATGTCAATTCGGTATAATGCCAAACACTTTGTAAAATGTCAGTGGTAATGGATTGTACTACAGCAGAAATCCTTTGTTTAAATTCAAATAAATTTGTTGGTAATGGTGGCGCATACATTTTATCTTTTACAAACCCTCAAAGGAAGAATTCACATGGAGTATCATATGATTGGACCTGGGAATCGCATATTCGGAGGTATAAGCGGGCAGCTACGTAACATCGAAAGTCATCTGATCCACTACGTCCGACTTCGAGGTAGTTCCGAGAAAGCTTCTAAAACAACTTTCGTGAAACAGCTTCACAAAGAACATACGAGAGCTATCTATTTTTTACAATATAAAACTTCCACAGCTTTCTTTTGTATTCATATATTACTTCTCGTTTTGAATCTTTTATTTTTGAAAGTATTGAATTTTTAAATCGGATGTATTATTTTGAATATATGAAATTTTGAAATGGATGAAAATACATAAACGATGGTTTACAAAAGAAATATTAATTTTATTACAATTTATTAATTTAATTATTTACACTCCTAATGTACTCGTTACTATACCAATTGGTAAATTGTAATAAATGCTTCCTTCTCTACAAAATGCAGTAAAATATTTTACAGTACGAAATTATTTCAAGGCCCGCACATTAACTTCCATTCCATCGATCTTACTTCTGTTCAGCTCGGCCTTGTCTCTATCAGCAGATTTCTGAAGTCCCTATACCAAAAAGACAAAAAATAAAAGCCCACGTCATTGAAACTAATTTTATTTCTCAATTGTAACCTTAAGGTATAGTATCTTATCGATATTAACAGCTGCATCAACTTCAGATTGCAGTGCAGCACAAACTTGAGATACGTAAGATGCCATCCTTTTGTTGTTATCATTTCGAGTTTCAAAAATAAAGCCCTGAAGATGGTCGTCCTCAATTATAACTAGAGAGTCACTACCCTTAACTACTCAAGACGAATATTTTAAACCCACTGAACTATCGTCCCTTTCATGCAAAATAAAGCAACACTTGACATTTTTTGAAGCCAGAGTTGCACCAGTTTTTAAAGAGGATAACTATAACTTATCAAAGGTCCTCTTGAAAGAGCGCCATGACGTATTTAACAGTATTTTGAATGGGTAACAAAACGAGTAACTGACAGCGGTAAGTTTTTTTTTTTTCTAAAAAAAGTTACAAGATTGAAAAATGGGTCATTTCTTTAAATGATATGGCAGATTTATTTTTAAAAAGTTTTGAGAAAGAAATGAGAGGTAATATCAGTTCGATCATGAAACGAAGATGACGCGTAGTAATTATATAATAATAGTAATAATATTTATAACTATAAACGAGACAAATTTTGAAACAAAAACTCAATTGGTTTATATTAGCAATAATAATGAAACAATAAAATTTATTTTTAATATACAACTTCTAGCTAGTTAAACATTTACAGCACAAATCATATGAGAGTGTAATTAAAAAGCCCACACGCATTCGCTTTGTTATTGAAAAAACTAAGTTTTAAAGTAAAATAAAAAAAAATAGTTCTCTTTAATGTTTATTGATAATGAATTTTGAGATAGCGGAGCATAACTATATAATTTGACAAAACGGAAAATAAGTTTATTTTGTATTAAAGTAGATCCTTAGAAATGGATTTTAATAATCGTAATATTTTTAGAACGGAACTGTTTGATTGATAGTTTTATTAACGTCGGACTTAGAAGCAACACTTTTGGACCTTGTAATTTTAATATCCGATCATGTGACGAGGACAACATTGGAGAGGACACATTCTTCTCAAAATTTCCACTGATTTAGCGTGCTGTACACGGCGGATCTTTAATGGCATCAGGGAAGAATTCGCGACGGGACGAAACAATGTGTGACCACTAAGCGGTGACGTTGAGCTATTCGCTATTTTCTCTTCACGAATCTTGGAGACTTTAATTGAGATTGATTGCATGAAATAACAATTTCTTCCCAACCAAAATGAAACTTGATTATATTAATTAGATGCAGGTGGAAATAAAGTGAAGTAATTCAGATATTGTGATATATAAGTAAAGTGAAACTTAGAGAAAAGAGAGTGTGTGGTTAACTCTGAGTGTAGTTCTTTCAAGAGGTCGTTAATATCAAGAGTTAGTTACCGGTGATTGCTGTCGCAGAGGATTTGTTGGAGAAAGCAACCCGAAACGGAAGGATTTGGTAAGAGCATATAATTTCAGAGATATTTAAATTGGTTGGCTAACCATACAGTCCATAGTCATTAAATAATAAATTATAGTAATTGATAAAAACAAATAGTTAAGTTGGATTAGACTTTTGTGTCTTTGGAGCATTTATTGACTTATAGAGTCTGTTACATATAATTGTATTGTTGCACAAGAGTCGGATAGAAATAATCATTCGTTACAAAGCTACCGCAGCCACATTTTTAGAATCAAATATTTGTGTTATACAAGGGCTTTCAGGTATACATGTTGATTGAAAAGATATTTTTTTTTGAAGAAAATTTATTATTTTGTAATTAAAATATCTGACACATTGTCAATTAGAAGTGCATTAAAAGCAGCTGGTCAGATTTCACTTCTCAAAGAAACCAATGTATATGCATTTATTTTAATTTTGTGCGACAAAAACATTTTACTTCAAAATTGAAAGGAATTTTTAAAAAAATGAATGAAGAGAAAAAACAATGAAACACAATAAAATAAAACATATTTTTAAATAATTCCTTTATTAATAACGGAAAATCAATATTTTTTGAAAAAAACTGAGGAAGCTGTGCGACTTATAGACAGTAACTAATTATAAGAAGAAATTTGTAAGAAAATGTTACACACATCCCATTTCCGGGAATATTTATGTTCGAAAAACAATATGTCCTAAAGAAATGCATGTAATAATATCATTCTTATGTAATAATGTTATCTTTCTTTCTCTATCACGATATTATCAAAAATAATACATAACTAACTCGGAACAGTTAGAAATGAAGCAGTTCAAAAGTAATTAACTTTGATGCAGATTGACCAAAATCGAAATTCAATACGAATAAAATAACAGAGCATATTACCTAGTGGAAACATGCATTCCAAAAGAGTTATGGAGCAAATATAGAAATTGGTCAAACAAAAAAAAGTGTTGAAATTCGACTTACAATTGTGTGAACTAGGAAGTAAAAACAAAAATCAGTTCCTATTTAGAGGTATAAAAAATGCACTGACATAATAGAAACCTTTCGGATAATTATAAAATCGTAAAACATGGCGTAATGTGGAACAGAATATTCATAATTGGCATCGTTTATCTATTTCTAGGCGGAAAATCGCCAGACCAAAGGTCAACGGAAGGGGAAGTCTCACCAAACGACCGAAACAAAAATTCATAATTACTGCTTGTGTTTGGCGAAGTTCAAAGGTTTCAATGGTTGGATAAAAAAGTTAGTGTATTTTGCTTCGAATGGAAATTCATGTATTCCTGGAATTTTCAATTAACTTAGTAAAAGTTGTTTTCTACAGTTAATTGAAAATGGAGAAGAGTTAAATTGTTTTAAAATAACTCAAACAGTTACGAGTACAATTCTCCATGAAAGGGAATGATCACATTATTTTTGTACAGAACCATATAAAAATAAAATTTTCATTTTTTAATGGAGTCAGTTGTTATTTTGAAAATTTTACCATCGGAATTGACAGTAAAAAACAAACGTTTTCTATTAATAACTTTATACAAGTCATGATACATCTTGGCTGACAAGGTTTTATTTATAACGTTCGAAAAGTTCTGCATGAAAATATTTGCTTCAAATTTTTGATTTTGTACATTCTATAGAAACATATCCTAAAACATGTACATTCTTAACCATATGTATTGTATATAAATATTTTTTCAGAATGGTAAAAAAAAGAACCTTTCATTGCGAAAACATTTTAAATAAATTAAAAAAAAAAAAAAAACCAAGAGTTCATGTTTCAATAAAGAATAAAAAAATAGTTAAATAACAGAAAATAAAAAAAAAATAGTTCTCTTTTTGATAAACCCTAGTTCTAATTTTTAATGAAAAACAGTCATTACTTATTTACAATTTTTATTCCTGCCTGGTATAAGAAATCTTCAGCATTACTTTTTTATTCTCCGAGGAAGGTGGAATGAGGTTAAATATATATATTTAAAACAGCCTTTTAATAATTAATTTTTCCAAAAAAAATTCATTTAAAATATAACAGCTACTTTTCCTACCAGAGCTTTCCAAATTTATTTTTTTAAAGTTTATTGATGAAATTTTATTGAAACTCAGCTTAAACTTTACAATTATGAAATTTTTGAGTTACATATTTTTCAGACTTCTGAAGCAATTCACAGTTTAATATGTCCAAATCTAAAGAAGAATATACTTACACTTCAATAAAATATAATAAAAAATCATTCTCACTCAGCCAATTTTTTAAACTGAAAAAAAAATATTTTAATATTTTTTTAAAAAAAGTTTTTCAACAACAAAGCCTTTAAAAATGCCATTCTGCCTCCTGAAAATCTTACAATTGATAATGATTTATATGTATATTTGCCACTGGAGAAAGCTCAGCAAAAATAATATATATAATATAATGGCCCAACAACAAAGTTGTTAAGAAAAATTAACATTTTGTTTTCTGAATATCTTACATTTGACAATTTTTACCCGTATATACGCCACACATGAAAAATTGACGGTGAAATATCAAAAAAAAAAAAAAAAAAATGCTCTTATTATGTTATGTTATAACGCGTTTTTAAAAGAAAATATCAAAGTTTTTGTAATATTTTTTTAAAAAAAAATGTTCTCACGACAAGGATGTTAAGAAAAATTGATATTTTACCTTCTCAATATCTTGCATTTGATAAATTTTAAATATATATTTATACCACAATAGAAAGTGCATACATGAAATATAAGCCAACATTCCATTACAAGTTTTTTTTTTAAATTAAGAATAACAAAGCAACTTTGATATTTTTTAAAAAAATATTTTATCCAGGATATAAAGAAAAACTGACATTTTGCCTTCTCAAACTGTCACATTTGACAACTTTTACATGCATTTATGCCACGGTAGAAAGTTTAGCAATAAAATAATCAAAAACAAACACATAATCTCAAAATCCTTTTTTAATGAAAAAAAAAAATCGAAATATTTATACATTTTTTGCAAAAAAATCTTTCACTAAAGAAAGATGGACATTTTGCTCCCTGAATATCTTAGAATCGACTACCTTTATTTTTCCATTCATAAACGTCCCAAAGATTTTCCCACCGTAATTTCTCAACCTCTAGTCGAAAAGTTCAAGTATCGCCCACTATTATAAAGGTCAAGATTTCCGGGTGTGAAATTTTTTTTCCCTTTCTCATCAACACAGTCTCCCTTTTTATGTCTTTGTTAAGAATTCCTCTTCCGCCATTTTTTTTTACCTTGATGAGATTGACTCATAAACCGAGAAAGAATTTGTTTGTGAGGAAAGAAAAAAAAAAGTGCCACTATTCCACAGCTTTTAGGAACTCGTTAACGAAGGAGATCCGTGGGTCATATTCAAAAGCGATCAAAGATATCATTCCCATCAGAAATGGCGGTCAACTATTCACTAGGTGACGCCTGCGGTAGTTGTCAAAACAAGCGTTTTGATTGTTTCGCCAGATTATTTCCTAAAGTATTTACGAGAAGTTGTAATGTGACAGTGCGTCAGTGGTTTATCGAGTTTTCCATCAAAATTATCTGTGTCAGTAGATGGAAGTTATATGTAAATAGATAGATTGTTTTAACGCATTTGACAAGTTAATAATAGTTTTCCATAAAAGCTGTGATTACTATTACATTATTGTTGCATATGCTGCTTTCTGAAATATACTTATCAGAAAAAAAGCGCAAGCCATAAGGCTCATAACTGCATGTTCATTTAAAAGCTTGATTAGGTACATATCTCGTTAAATTTTAAATTTCAAGAATAATTTTTCTTTAATTTCACGCGAACATAAAATGGTAGTAAACATCGCAATTCTTTGGAAAACTTTACATGGAGATAAAGCATTTTTTTTTATATTTTGTTTGCATTCGAAAAAAGAGAAAATAAAAATTGTTGTTACTTTAGTTGTCATAGGATCAGAATGTTGTTATTGCTTCTAAAAACTTTAATGTTTGTGATTACTCCATTTTTATGCTTTATCTTGCATCAAAATATAACTTTTTTGACATAAAAACCGGTTTTCAAAAGTTATTTCATACATTGTAAAATGTATTTAGTTGTTTAGTTGTTAGAGATTTTGTTTAATTTGTTTCTTTGATATACCTCGACTCCAAACATTTTTCATCCTAAAGTATTTTCAACTAGTATAATTCGCCTGTTGAATTAATTGGCAGCTCAGATGTTTTCAAATTTAAATAACTTTAAATCTAATAAATTAATACTATAATTTTTTACTAATTTAATAACTGGAATTTTAAAATAAATTTTTTTTAATAACTATCTTTTTAAGCAAATTTAAGCAACATTATTTTAAAAACTATTTCCTAAATTGATTTTTGATATATATAGATCAAATAAAAAGGAAATTATTTATATCTTTCGACTGAATTTCATCTCAATTATTAAATCATTTCTCTCGTTATTCATTATTAGCACTATAATTAGATTATTTTTTCAAATAGTGATTCTTAATTATATTGTATTAAAAATCCAAATTTAAAAAAAAATATGTAAGCAAGTAGTATGAGATAAATTATAAATTGAAAAAGTAAATTCGTAGAATTAAATAACAGATAAAATAATGATATCTAATCAATTGATTGTTTTTTCCATATAAAAATTTAAAAAAGGGACATTTATAAGAATATCGAAATATAATGGCAATTGAGTTATAAACGTCTCTTATGTCAAGAATATTTTAAAACAAAATTAACGAAATTTCTATTTTTTTCAAATATCGAGCGACAAGTAGTTGAAATGCTAGCAATATGGTATTTAGAAAATAAAAAGTTAAAGAAAAGAACTTTGAACTTATTAAATTCTTATTTAAATTCTTACCACTACTTACTTTAGTTCTGGTTTATTTCTATCATAAAAAAGTGTTGTTAAATCATTTCTTTTAATAGAATACTGTACAAATATCATCTTCACGAAATTACAGAATAACTGATGTGCCTGCAAGCAATTCAGCATGACGTTCATATTGATATTAGTATAAATAGCTCTACAGATAATTACACTCAGCCACATTGTCATAACATTTACAATAAAAACGAGTGTAATCGGAACATAAAACAAATAAATCGTAGAGCCCAATGTGACAGCTTAAATAGCACCATCGGATAGCCAATCTTGATTGTTATTGATAATAAGATTGAAGATCTTATCAATACGAAGCTTAAGCCAGGATCGGAATGCTTAATTGACTCGCTTTCACACATTGTCTAATGTCGGCAACCATTGGTAATAAATGAAAAAAACAAACAGTAGCTCAATTATAGACCAATTTATTCATATATAGTTATTAGGATTATTTCAAACTAACGAAGAAGCTAAATGATGTTAACAGAGCCAAGATCATTGTCCGAAAGTAATAGTGTTCCGAACCAAATTAAAATAGCCCTAAATGTTTTATACATTCGAAAAAATGCTTAGAGTGTTAAATTTAATCACCGCAGCAGAATATAATTTGAGTAAAAAAGAAGATACATCGAGGAATTAAGAAGTAGACAGTTAAATATGGAAACCTAGAATTTAAATTGTCCCTTTTGTGCAAGAATGTTTAAATTTGCTATCAGAGAAGTGATGATTGGACAGTATATAATCTGAAATTTATGTTTTCTTTTTGACTCCAGACAGACAATAAAACATCATTTTAAACGGTAGATTACAGATAATTATGAAAATTATAGAATGTCAATAGATAGACATCACTGAATAACTTTGTTATGATAAAAACAATTTTGACTCTAAGTATCGTTACCAAATCAAAAAGCATTGTAAATATTTCTCAAAAATCTAGAAATCAAAAAAATTAACCATTTGATGAAACTCTACATGTTAAGTTAAGAGAAAATTAGACTTTTTATCAATTCAAACAATACATTAAATAAACATTTGGGGAACTTTTGCCACATAATTTAGTGAATACCCATGGATAATCATGTGTGGATCATTATAAAATATTAACAATTTCATAGTCAGTTATCAAATCTTACATACATTTTATTTCAAGGGTTATTATCAAACTTATAAAAATAGTATCAAGTTAAACATCTGAGAAAAGCGCCACACTTAACAGTGAAAACACTATTAAGCTAAACTTCTGAACTAAAGCTAAGCCTTTGAAAACATCACCAACCTAAAGCTTTTGAAAGTACAACTATGTTAAACTAGTGAGTTGATTGCTCATTAATGTCGCATCTAGAAATGACACAAGGCCTGTTGGCGTCGAACCATCTAATTTTGAGCTATGTCAAGGGACAAGAACGACACCTAAGCTGGCATACCCCCTTCCAAACTTTCATACACACAATAGGAAGGAGCCTCGACTAATTTAACGTGCATCAGCTGCTTATACGGAGGGACATTAGTGGAATCGGGACTTAAATCCAAGAAAACAAAGCTGGTCATCGACTCACGACCATAGCCATTCTGCTTCTAAGACCGGGGGCCGCGGTAGCCTAGTGGTCAAGGTCGTGGACTAGCGACCGACGGCTTTCGTTCAGTCGCGGGTTCGATCCTTGGCCGCCAAAGACCCGCCGTGTAGCCGGGGCTGATGCACGTTAAATCTGTTCGGGGCCCAAAGTCCTCCCGTTGGCGTGGTGTGGATGTTTGGAGAGGGGGGTGCCAGTTCAGGTGTCGTCCTCGTCACTTGACCGTGGTTCAAAATTACGAGGTCCGTCGCCAATAGCCCTTGTGTTGCTTCTAGTGCGACGTTAATAAAAAACTAAACTAAAACTGCTTCTAAGACCGTTAAGCTAGACTAGTGAACGTAATGCCATATTAAACTAGTAAACGCACTATAATGTTGAAATAGCGAACTCATTGTAAGTTTAAAATTAAACAAGCAAAACTAGTGCAATTCTCTTCACGCTAAATATGTGAAAACCCCTTCAAGCTACACTTGGGAAAGCATCTCCCTGCTTAATTTATAAAGTCCGAGTAAATATACATACCTTCCTAAAGTCCCTTCCCGAGTAAATATACCATCATTCAAAAATTGTAAAAGCGCTGTCATGTAAAATTGTAAAAGCACTGTCATGTAAAATTGTAAAAGCGATCCTGTGTAAAAGTTTCGAAACACGATGAAGCTAAGCTTTTGAAATCATCATGTTAAACTTTTAAAAATACCGTCGTGTTAAACTTTTGAAAGCATCGTCATAATACACTTGCGAAAAGATTGCATTTTCAAAGAATTTCCCTGTTTTCTAGGAAAGAACTTTCATTTCAAAGCAATGATCAAGTAGCAAACTTCACCTCTAGAAATTCTCTTGTGTACGACTGCAAACATTTTTCATCATTTTCTTAGCCGCATCGGACCAGTTACTAGTTGTTACAAAGTTCCGATCTCTGCTTCGAAAAGGAAATTACAAGCGGGTTATTATAATCTCTGTTCCGTTTACATGTTTGATTACGAGTGGCCCAGTATCTCAAGAATCGTTTGGATTGCATGGGTGTTAGTAATTGATCACGAACGCTTCATTGGGGAGTTAATGAGTCCGTTATTAGGAAATTATGTTATTAAAGATGCACGGTGCGACACTTAAAAACTTGTTCCATGTGCATGAACACGCAATTTGCGTCCGGAGACTTAAAGGATAGTTAAGCTATTTAAAGCGACACTGGTTTGTTCTTAATAGTTTTACAAGAAGAAAACCATTCTTACCACTTTCGTTGACTCTGTTGAAGACATTTGTTTCCTGATTAGGTAACATGGGATGTATTCTATGTTGTAGAAGGATTAGTGGAGTAGAAAGTAGTTTACTAGGTTGTATGTTTATTTTCATTTGTCAAACAAGGAAAAAGATAAAAAAAAAAGTTGAGATACTAATTTTTTTAGGGTTCCAAGTGAATAAGAGTTTCTCTGACGGAATCTTTTAGGATTCCGGAAGGTATTTTAAAATTCAATATTTCGGTTTGCATCTTCAAATTAATTTTTTTTACAATTCTATGTAACTGTGTAATTAAGATGGGTAATAACACACACAGTAATTAACACTTTTATTTCCTTTTTAAACTCTATTTTGCATATTTCTTCTTTTAAGTAAATTTCTTAAATAATTCTAAGTAACTATGCAATTCTCTGATTAGTAATAATACATACAATTAATATTTTAAGAAGGAATTATAACGCATTTTTTATCATTAAAAGATCTGAAAAAAGCGCTTTGAAGCAAGAATCTTTTTTACGATAATGTGAACAAATTAAAAAAAAGATCTAAGTAATAATTATTTTCCTTTCTTTTAAAAAAAAATGTATAATAACAATTCACAATAATTATTTGTTTATTGCTATTTTCTATTAATAGGAAATTTTTATTTTCATATAAATTAGTTAAGTAGGTGAGTGCATTTTTCATTCTATTTATTGCAACTTAATGAAAAAGGGCAAAACTTTTGTTTTGCAAAAATTCTCTGTTCCCTGTTTTCCTTGTTCTTTCACGGAGTTCAGCCAGAAAGTGAAAGTAGTAAAGTTGATAAATGGTTTGACCCTTCATTAACCCAATGAAGGTACACAATCCTATGGATATCGAAAAAAAAAATTATCGTTGCTTTGAGTTTTGATTTACTCATTTGATCGTTTTTGGCTCTCGGTGAAGATGAGCTCTTCCAGTGCATGGATTGGCACTTCGTTTCAGGGCCATAAATAAAAAAACTACGATTTGTCACACATTATTCTTTCTAATAAGTTTAGGTAATTTTCAATGGCATTCGAAGTATCAGTACGAACATTTTTGCGAGTTTCTTGTTATTCAAACGTGAGAATCTTATATACACACTTTTTCACATTACAACTATGATGTAAAATTTGCCATACAGATTCTTTGTCAGTCACTACAGTTTTAGCAATAGCACGAATATTTAATCAACGGTCAGATCGAATTATTTTACTGATTTTCTCGCTATTGTCATCCGTTTTTGACGAGGAAGGGCGACCCGGACGTGATTCATTTTCAACGTTTTCTCGGCCTTTTGGAAAACGCTTTAACCACTCAAAAACACGTGCATGTGTTAAACTTACATCGCCATACACTTCATTTAATAAATTATAAATTTCAGTAGTATTTTTCCAAGTTTTATGTGAAAATTTCACAATTCGTTGCTCTATTGTTACACTTATTTTTCGGGAGAAACAAACAAAAAAAAAAGCTCTATTAATGCTAATAAAGGCTACGGCTATATATATATTTGTTTACAGATGTGAGAGGCACTGCAATCGAAAAAGAAGGTTTCATGCTAAACAACTGCTGGTCGTTAGCGTTTGGCGCATGCGTACTTCTTCTTTAAAAGCGTCAGCCACGTTATATAATAGCAACAACTCGTATTTCAAAAGTTCGTACACTCACTAGATCCATAAAACTATTATATCATAAGCAATTGGCTTTTTTTGCAAGATATTTAATTATTAAATTAAATATGAAATATGATGATATCGTTTTAAAAATTTTGATCTTTCATCAATTTAACTTTCAGTTTCTTAAAAACGTCGAGCGGTCGAAATAAAACAGATATTTTTTTTTTTTTAAAAAGTTATCCCTTTAGAAAGTATTCAAATAAAGAAAATACATAAAAGACTAAGAAAACCGTCATTTGATATCTTTTAAATTTTATCCTTCAATCCTCCGATTCAGGGAGATAAATATCTAAAAAAAGTAGGCCTTTTATATGAGTAGACAGTCCACACATCCACAGAGTAAATCAAAACGGTTCAGAGATAATAAGTGGTTTTAACCACAAAAGCCGAGTCCGACAATTCAGATCAGATCCTAGTTGATGGATAAGAGATGCGTATAACAATCTCTCTCTCTCGCCATGGTACGCTAATAATCAGGCTTTAAAATTCATGCCTACTTCAAGAATCAGGGCAAACTTCAAATTTGATTAGTCGTACTCTTATTTTATCTAGTTATTCGGAAAAGGGGTGAGATTCACACCAAGTTTGGTAAATAAAAATCCAGGTTAAAAGCTCATATTTTTTTTACGTTAATCATATCTATGGGCAGCAAAGAGCGATAATAACAATTGAGCATCTTCATTAACACCCGCCATATTTGATATCGAGCTTCAGATAAAAAGAATTATAAAACAAGGTCCATTGAAGTGGAACCACTTCCACTCTCCTAAAAGTATTTAATAATTTTTCAACTTCAACAATAGAGGATATGTTTTTTTTTTCTCTTTCTTTCGAGGGTTGTCGCTATTAATTCCACTCTACTGCCCCAGATCTTTCGAACTTGATTGAACAAGTCTCATCCTTTGTAGAGTTCTTGAGTGTGAATAAAATGGAGGAGGCGAGACTCTTGTAGATCATGATTGAATGTAAGACATGATTTTACCTAGAGGCATCACGGTGAAATGAAAGATTCAGACAGTCCAAGGAATTTGAAATAAAAATAAGTCATCAAATCTCTTTTTAATATATTTGGCCTTTTATTTTTAGATTTACTTATACTGAAATATTTTCATGTTTAGATGAATATAGGTGAATGAGGATTCCAGAATTTCTCCCTGTTATAAGAATTTTTTCTCCCGTTGAGTATCAGTTCATTAATTCAATACTGTTTAATTAACTTCGTTATGGAACAGTGATTCCGATTTTGTTGAACATATAACAAAGATCAAAAAGTTCCTGGAATTAGTTAATAAAAATTTATTAAAATTATTTATAGCATTTTTACCTTATGATTCCTTCAAAGAACTGTTCTATTTCATTTATACACTTGTTCTACCGTTCATGCAATTGTTCAAAACACTCCTGAAAATCATTTTTGGAAAGTTCTTGCAGCTGTTTCGCCGAATGTTACATCAACTTCTTCTGAATTAGCAAAACGATGGGCCATCAATTCCATTTTCAGCTGGGGAAAAAGATAAAACTCCGGTGGAGCTAGCTCGGGAGAATACAGAGAGTGTTCCAAAGTGGTAATATTGTGCATGTTAAGCCACTTTTTTACATTCAGGATGTAATGTATCAGGTTATCGTTAAACCAATAAAATTATTCTATACCTGCCAATTAACAGGCAAAATTTGTTGTACACCTCAACAATCGTCGGCGGTGTTAAAAGAGGAGCGCTCCTTCCGAGTGTGTATAATTGTTTAGTAAAATCGTACTGAGAAGCTACAAGAGGGCTTTTGCCGATGGACCTCATAAATTTTAGCCTCGGTCAAAGAGGCGAAGACGACACTTGAGCAGGTACCTTCCTTTCCGAATTTTCAAACCACGTTATTGGGAGAACTTGAGACATCTACCAGATTTAACGTACATCAGCTACGCTACACGGCGGGTTCTTAGTGGCAACATGACTCAAAACCACGACTCAACGAAAACAACGCCGTCTGCGAGTCCGCGATCTACTGCTATTCTACCGTGGCCTAAACACTTAAGAAGAGGGCATCGTAAAGTTTTAATTATTACTAAGAAGTAACCGAGATATATGGATAAAATTTATTCTGCATATTAATGGATCCTTATGTACATAATATTGCAAATTACAGCTAATAATGCTGATTTGTTTGGTTTCAGTAGGCCATGAAATGAAGTAACTTTCAGTATGGAAAAGATGGAATTCAATATTTTGAATTCAACAATGACTGCCTTTGAAAAGTAAAAAAATGCTGTGCTTCATTGATTGATTGATTGTTTAGTAACGTCGCACTTAAAATCAATACGAGAGTTATTGGTGATATAACTCGTCAATTTGAACCTCGGTCAAGTGAAGGAAGATACCTGAACTGGCGTCCCCCTCTCCATATTCTTAGGGAAGTATCATTGAAAACGACATGTGGTCAAGTTTAGTAAATGTTTATATTTTTAGTATACTGACACTACTTTTTAATTCTCTTGTCTTAAATGTGAGCTTTCGCATACCAAAGAAACACTTCAGTAATAAAACATTTCTAAAAGAAATGCCCCTAGTAATGTTAATTGCTTTTAATCAGGTTCATATACCACTCAATGCCTTCTGTAAAAAATGACTTTACTTTGAAGTAAAGAAGTGTATTTATATTCCTTAGACATATGATAGAGTAGAATTGTGAGGAAAATTCAGTTAAAGTGATCTATTTGGGATTAGATCTCCCAAGATCAAGCAGCAAGTTATCTTCAGTAAAGAATTTTTTTCCATCTCGAAATGTTTTTAGTAATAGATGTACTACTGTGGTCAAAAAGCACTAGGAATGCTATCACAAAACAAAAGATATAAATTTAACGAACAAAATTTATTACCCCTCTTTGAAAGTAATCTGCTTCGACTTCAATACACTTTAGCCAACGTTTTTTCAATTCTTTAAAACATGCTTCAATTCGTTTTTATGAAACCCCTTCAAGGTTAGAATCGAGTTTTCTTTTACCGCATCTTGGGCTCGAAGTGGTGACCATGAAGAATCAGTTTCAAAGGTAGGAAATAAGAAAAGGTCACACGATGCCATATCAGGTGGATACGGATCGAATGGAGTCGCATTTGTTAAATGCTTTGTCGTAAATTCACGAATAATATTGGCGTTTCGAGGAAGTTTAGATAGGTTTGTGACACATATATGATCATTGAAAATTGCTTTAAAAGAACGAAATAACATAGAAACTTTTTCAATAGTATTTCTCCTCAAATGACGATCACACTAAGCACCAATTTTCTTTCCTCGTAAATATGTTGATAAGTATTCGAAGTAGGTGGTCTATCATGTCATGAATAATTAGAAACGGGTAATCTACCTTCTATAAACTTTTTTATTTCAATCAAATACTGTTGTTTTTGATAAGCAATCGTCTTTCAGCTTTTTGCAACATTTCAAATGTATTTATAGCGAAATTCCAATAGCGGAAACAAAATTTAGTGCATGTTCTTTGCTCAGTTATTACAAAAATTATTTCCAACCGAAAAATTAAACTAATTCATGAGTGTTGCTTTATATAAATTGAGAAAAATATCTGATAAAAATTTACAGACGATATCTACTACATATGTATTTTTTTAAAAGAAGCATTCATAGTATCTTTTTTTAACCATAGCGGTAAGATTGTAACTAAATACAAATGCAAGCCTCTGAAATATTTTTTCAATTTCATGCTTTGAAAACATAGTATTTGGGAGATACATCAGAACATTCAAGGTGTACATTGAAGAAAGTGTTTAAAAACTGATACCCCGGAGTTACACAACGGACTATCGGTGATGGACCACGAAGCCTTGAGCCACGAGTAGATGAAGCCTTCGCCACTTCTGGTTCCTTGCTACCAAACTTTCATACCCTTTCACATGAAGTTTTTGCAGATCAATTAAATTTAACGTTGAAAAATCAAAGTGATGTTCTTTGTTCGAATGGAAAACAGTGGTCACAATCCATCGATTTAATATCCCATAAATGCCATTAAACTACAGATGCTTCAGTAGGGGAACGGAAAATTTAGTTTTAAAGAATAGTTAAAAGATCTAGAATTCGAAAGTTTGATCAATCCAACAAATCACTGTAAATGGAAAAATTGGACCCTTGGTTGGTAAGTCATAATTTTACCTCCAGACTATTATAGTTCATAATTAAGTAAAAGGTTTTTCCCCCCCAAGAACTGATATTTTGAATCTGTTCCATTGACAATGTGACAATATTCATCAAAATATAATGGTTGAGTACTTTTGAATTATGCAAATGCAACGTCTGATTCCGAAAGTATTCACGATTAATATTTTGACACTTCCATTTTTTCTTGAATCTTAGGAGCCGAATTTTTTTTATTTGGATTTTCAATAACTGTTGTACTGTAAAATAAAAATGCTTCCTCTGGAACTTTCAATTACTTTCCCACTGAGTTTTGAGTACTATGGATAATTTACTATACCACCACTGTCAATTATAAGACTAGAACTAGGTCAGAGTCGCAAATAGAGAGAAAATTCCATAACTTACCAGAGCGGATGCACAAAACAGAAAAAAACAAGAGAAAACTATATCTCTGGTAAGATCATCCTTCCTTTTGAGGAAAATGCAAAGCATTTGAATTAGGAATAAATCATCAATAATTCGGGAAATGAACATGATATTTATGGTAACTACTAGAAGCAAGGACAAATACTATCTTAATAGTAATTAGACTACTATACGTTCATACTAATAGATCGAATTACATTATGATAATAATCATTTATGTGACAGCTGATTCTTTAGACGTTTATCACTTATTCAAATTCCATACTGGACTTCAAATCGCTTTTAAAATATAAATTAAAGTAAAAGAGGTTTGGGATAATGGCGTTACATGTTTGAATGTGTATTAATAAGAAGTGAATTAATAATTGTAGAAATAACTTATTAATAAAATAACTGAAAAGCTATATAATTGTTTGCTGCATTAAGTGGCAAACAATTATAATCCAAACTTTCGGAATGTCAATTTCAAAGAACTCAAAGTAAGAATTTAAATTCCTGAATAGAAATGTTGATTTACATTACCCACCTAGAAAAGATTCATCAACAGATTTATTTTGCAAACGTCCTGTATTAACACGAAATAATAATTATTTATAACACAAAAATTTAAAAAACAAAACAAATGATTGTTAAATGCTTTCTTCTCTAGATATCTACACGCTTTCTTATTTCGTGTACTAATTTCAGGAATTTTGTTTGTTTTCGAAATAAAGCAATCTTGGTCAGCCATACATCAAAACGTCTTAATTTGGATCCACCTGTCATCAGTTGTCTTGGAAGGTTTCTTTTGTTGTACCGCCATCATTCTTGTTCTCATGAACCCAACCGCAGTTATTTATTTTTATAAAATGAACTTTAGGCGATATTCCCTTAAGACATTCAAAAGTTCAAGTCACATCTTCAAAAATAAACCTTACGGTCTCCTTTTTATTCCAATATGTGTATTTTAAGAGCTCTAATTCAATGTAGTTGGTGACTCATTTTTTAAATATTATAAGCTTCAATGGCCATGAGATTTTAGATTTAATTAGAGAATTATACTCACTTAAGAATTTATTTTATTTTCTCTTAACATGTTTGAAGACATAAATGATATACCACCTATTTTAAGTTTGATACTAAATGATATGAATGCTATAACTTTCAAATTTATATACCATGTTATCAAGCTTCAGTTTTAATTATATACTATTAATGCTCTGCTATTCGCACGAAACGTTTCTCCACTTCCCGGGTTTGTGATTAAGAATTTTAGCCATTTCAATTCAATAAAAGCTCAACAAGACCTATTCCTCCAGTCTTTATTGCTTATTCGCTACTCTTCATTATTTATGTTGAAAAGATAATTTACATAAGTTAAGGTTTATTCACAAGTCGAGGATCCCAAAACAAATAACGTCATAGAAGGGACTTAAAGGTTATTTGAAGGAAAACACGAGACAGAATCCGTCACAAAATTTCCTAACTGAATTCTTTGTTGAATATTTTCATTTTGAGGTGTTTTTTCTTTGTATATTTAAAACTATATGTCAGCTGCTAATTGCGTAAATTAGAAGTGCAATTCGACGGGGTAGCAATAACTATAAAATAACTAATATAACTATTAATATGGCGTATCCCGAGCACTTACACAAAACGTAACGGAGCAAAACTTGGACATCCAGTTTATTATAATATCAAATCATCTGCTCATTTTTATAAGTTATGAAAATTCTTACATATTTTGAACTTAATACAAATATGTTTGGATAGAATGTATAATTCAAAACTTACACAAAAATACCGTGTAAATTTGAATATTACAAACATGTAAAATATAAGACCAAAGGAAAACTAAAACGATTCATGTTTCAATGCATTATCAGAGTAGTGTATGATATAGTATTCAATCCCTCTATTAACGCAGGTAGTTAACTGATTCCACAAAAATATATCATATAAATAGAACTACAAAAACTGTTTAAATTTTAAAGATCTATTTTATATTCTCAACTACCAGTGTAGAAATTTTTTAAATATAAACTGGCAACAAAAATAAATTTTTGGTGCATAAGTATCAATTACTTCCATAATTCCTCTGAATTTGAGATTTCAATGTCACATTGAGAATGTTTCTAGGATCACTCAAAACTCAAAATAAATATGCGTAAATGGAGAGATTGCCGTATTAGAAAAAATTCATATATATATATATATATAATTAGTTTGAATGAGTTTAACATATAAAAATTGACTTTTTTTTTCTTTAATTTATTTAACTGTTGCTTCTGGTTTTGATAGCTATAATCTGGGTTCTGATAGTTCAAAATAAATCTATATGGATGGAGAGAATACTGTACTTGATAAAAAGTCGCATAAATACTAACTTGGATTTGTAATACACCTACAGAAAAACTGAAGCTTTTTTTCAGATAATTTAATTGTTGCTTTAATTTACAACACTACGCACTGTGGGTTTTTTTGGTACTTTTATAACAATTGTTATAATCTCCTAAATAGTTTTTATGAAAAATTAATTTAATTAATGCATGTTACTTTAAACAATGGACAAAACCATAATTGTTGTAGCTTGAAAATTTCTTCACAACGTTCTGTTTAACTCTATTCAATTCCATTAACTAATTAATCAAATTCGAAATCGAGAAAGCTCAATTTCGATTGGTTGGGCGTATCAAACGTATGCAAGGTAATAAACATAGATTCGGATGTAATTCAAATTACTTAATTAATATTATGGATATAAATTAAGTAAAACCTGATAAAAACAAATAACGATGGGTTTATAATGACTAATTTAGATCAACAAAGGAATCTCCTGGTTAACAAAATTGCATGAATTACTATATAAAGTAAACTTGTATTTACATTTTGTTCAAGATAAATAATTTTGATATCAAAGTGGCACTAAGTTTACGGTTAATGATAAGTAATATGAGTATGAAATTAGACTTATATATAAGAAACAAATGCAAAATAAAACGTAGATATAGATAAATAACATAATAATGTCTGTCTAATAAGAAATATGTATCAGTTTAATGTTACACACTAATGGTAATAATATGAAACAAATTGTAGTATCACGAATTGTGTGTATAGGTTACAAAACATAGTTTCATTAAATTGAGAGTTGCTTTATGTACTTGCCCCGGGAACGAAGTTAATGTTTGGAAAAATGGAAGACTGATGCTACGCTACAAAAAAATAACATTATTACTTAAATAATCGTATAATTACATTGCATTTGAGTAATGCAATCTTAAAGCAGAGTATATTCAAGTTTATTTGTATTCATAATAAGGAGAATTTTTGTGTATGTTATTTATATACATATAAAAATTTTCTAATTTTCTCTGTTATCGGTATAATTTATTTTATTAGAAATAAAATACAGTAATACCCGTAAGGAATGTCTCTATTCAAGGGATAATTCTGTTGGTCCCATCTCTTTGAATAGTAAATGTATTTACCTCTTCTTGAAGGACACTTCTATTTAAGAGACAAAATGTCAATTTCGATGGACGTATTGCTGTATTTATAATTTTAAAAGAAGTATTGTCCCCCAACATTTGAGATAAATCACGATAATACATGCGTTGGATAAGAACTCTCAAAGGATGATAATAATTCCTATTTATTTAAATCACATAATGCTGTAAGTACGAGGGTCATTATATGTAGGCTAAAAGTCGATAAGAGAGCTCGAGAATTAACAGTGAATTATCATTCAATCAATTGTTGTCATATCATTCAATTACTGTTTCAATTTTATTACAAATTGTAAGTAAATTTTATAAAATATAATTGAATCCTAAATTTAATCGAAGCATAAATATAATCTAAGTCTTAAGTATATATTTAAAAAATGCTTTTTTTTTTATCTTCTTCATTAATGTTTATTTTTCTGAAATTTTATTTTCTAGTTTATTTTTGTGACATTACAGAAATTTTAATTAAACACAATAAAAAAAATAAGTTATCTTTCAAAGTAAGTAAAAAATGACTAGAAACAAATTCCTTTCACATCCTACGAGCATACAATCACTGGAATATGTAATTGTATGATCACGGCAGCAATATGCTTTATAACACACATTATCGGATAAATATAAAAATAAATGAAGGGTTCTTAAAATAATTTCTTTTATCTAAGAAAATGAACCAGAAGAAGAAAAAAAATATTTAACCGAAAAAAAAAAGATATTCCCCTATTGTTTATGACAATTTTTCTTTCAAAAAAATCATCCAGTTTTTAACCTTAGTGATCATGACACGCGCGGCAATAAATTATTAGAATATAATATGATGGTACGTATTTACAACAATACCCCGGGTGCGGTCCATTTTGAATACATAATTACATAAAATATGGCTCTTCTACAAAAATTGGGGTAAGAATCCTGCTTGCAGTTACCTATAAAGGGTGTGATAAATTTGTTCCAATGGGAGAAATATGTCGCTTCATAGATTAAATATCGCACATCGAGCAATTTGCTCCATTTATCTTTGACTACAAAAGCTGTTGTAAATGCATTAGGGTTATAAATAAAATCGGTTCGAATTCAACACATTTAAGCGAAAATTACTCAAGAAATTTGCATTTTTTTTTATTGAATTAAATTGAACATTGTTTTGTAAGGCTTAATGTGGAGCACTGTGGTATATATAAGTTTATTTTTATGTAAATTTTTTTCTTTCCCAAAATGAGGTTTCGAAAAATTTTAATCGGCGGGAAAAAAAATCGGATTTGTATATATCATCTAAGATTCACTATACATTAATTTAAATATGTTTTTCTTACATATATGTATTACCAATAATTCATTAGTGTTCTCGATTTACTGAGCAATCATAGAGTAACCGCAAACAAAATATTTAATGAGATCCATTTTTAAGAGTTGCATTGTTCGATAAGCTGAAACACAAAATATATTATGGTTTCTAATTTTAAAAAGAATGATTTTTAAATTGTAAGGATATTGTTTAAAAATTATTTGAAGCATTTAATTTCACTATTAATTTCGGATATATTTAAAAATAATTCTACTTAACTGTGGAATCTAGATCCTGTTAAAACATACATTAGGGAGAAAAATAATTTATAAAGTAAATGTTTTCTTAAAGTGAATACTTATTATTTCATAAATCATTTTCATCACAAATCACGCATAATATTCAAGATTAATTGGAGAGTTATAATGAATTTATAATCAATTTAAAAACCCAAGGAAAAATAATTAATATGTATTAATATAAATAAGAAACAAATTGCCTTCTGTATCTTTTAAGGTAGAACAAATTAATTATAAGTTTCGATTAAAAACACGAAGTTTAGTTTAGTTTAAGTTTTTTTAACGTCGCAATAGAAGCAATACGACGGCTATTGGCAACGCACCTCGTAATTTTGAGAAATGTATTAGAATCTTAAGCTTTCATGTAGAAATTCGAAAATTCAAACAGTAATGGCTCCACATAATAGTGGTGATTTCATATTTATAGCACAATCATAACAATGCAAACTTAAACATGCAAAACTAACATCCGTAAAATATTGCATAACAGCGCATAGTTATTTTTCAAAACATATTTAAAAATCTTAATTTGAAAAAAATACTAATCATTCACTAGATAAAATTGGATATTTTTTATAATAATGCACACAAAATAAACAGTGGTTTCACATCAATTTAAAATAAGATGCGTTAAAAGGCAATATGCTTAGTAATAAGGATTGTTGAAAAAAAGAAAAAAAAAAAAACCGAAACATTATGCTATAAAGTAAATATTAATTTTAGAATGCTCTCAAATTTTATATTTGAGTAATACAAATCATTATTTGCTGAACACGGGAAAATTTTTAGATGCCTGTTGATTAAAAAAAATTATAATCAGAATTTCAAAGTCATTAAATATTTCCCAACTTCTACCCTTCAGGCAGCAAAAATTTTTTTTTATTTCATCGAAAAGTTATTTCAAAAATTACACAACAGACTGAAAACTATAAGAGTTTGCATCAGATAGCACATAACATAATGTTTGAAAAAATATAAATTTTAAAATGTAATGAAATCAAATAAAAAATGAGATAGTAAATATACATGACAGAAGTTTTTAAATCCATTTGGAATTTTAGATGTAAAGTATTTGTAAATTTTATATATATATATATATATATATGTGTGTGTGTGTGTGTGCGTGCATAAATGCAAAATAACAGAACAAATATTCCATTTATGCTCACAATGCTTAGAGTCTATGTTTCTAATAAAATAACTCTAGTCTAAATAACATATGTCATTTGATTTGCCTTATTTTATAAGCAAGACTCAAATTGAAAATCAATACTGTTTTGGTATATATCAAAAGTACTGAAATACAATATGTTTATATACGAAAATTATTCTTCAAAATGTAATGGTTTCTTAAACCGAAAACACGCTTTCCATAATGACCATCGATTAAATTTTTTCATCTAAATAGTAGAAATGTATGTCCAGTACAAAAGTGAAACTTTAAAGTATGAGTGAATTATAAGTTTAACCTTAAAAAAATCTACTTTCGTGTCTTTCTTATTTTTACCATGTAATACAGGATCTTGAGAACGTTTCTATTTTATTTATATGCGACAAAGCGTAAATAATTATTATATAAATATTTTAAAGAAACATTTACAATAAAAATAATGATACATTAACAAATGATTAATTCACAAACATAAAAGTGTGATTTTGAAAAAATCATTGAAAAGAATGAATCACATTTTAATCGTAATCAATGGATTAGTTTAGTTTAGTTTTTATTAACGTCGCACTAGAAGTAACACGAGGGCTGTTGGCGACGGACCTCGTAATTCTGAACCTCGGTCAAGTGACGAGGACGACACCTGAGCAGGCACCCCCTCTCCTAACTTCCACACCACGTCATCGGGAGGACTTTGGGCCCCGACAGATTTAACGTGCATCAGCCCCGGATACACGGCGGATCTTTAGTGGCCAAGGATCGTAATGAATGGAATTTTGAAAAGGATTTCAAAATATAAGAAATTTAACTATCTATATATTTATGATTTCCTTTTTTTATTTAAAAATAATAATATTATATTTTTAAAATAGTTCTCGATTGCTACTATATTAAAGAAAATATTAATAATGTTTAATTGTTTTACGTAGTTTCTCCTTAGTTTTTGTGCATAAACATTTCACAATTTTATTTTTAATTGTCTCAAGAATACCTTAAAAAGTGCAGATATGCATTCAAAAGGAAAATTATATATAAAAAAAAATAGCACTTGGACGAGAGATCAAAAACCAATGGTTGGAAAATATCATACATTATATATTAATAAATACCATTTACATCATACAAGTATATTAATCCAAATTGAAGTCAAAAATATATATAATGCACGGATTTACATCAAAAAATATTTTTTCACTCTGTAATCTGAACACACACACACAATCCCTTTTCAGCTATAGAAAAATTCTTCCGTATTTCACAATTAATCAAAACAGACAAAAAATTCCGTAACATCACCTCCCGACCAGTAAAAAAATATACTTTTTTTTGAAAAAAGACACATGGATCTTTCGAAGAAAGGTATGGGATTCACTAATGAGAAAATAACGATAAAAAAGAAACTTTTTCAACGGCATTTTTTGCTTGTATTTTTTATGAGAAACCGTACATTTTTTTTACCAGAAAATAATCTAGTGCGTTATTAGGGGTAGGGGGTATTTTTTTGTAGTGATTCGCAGGTACCCCCGAAATGGGTAATACCGCAACTAAATTGCCGTTACCAGATGCCAGTTACAACTTTAAATGGCATTTGAACCTATTTTTAGTGAATAGTCCAGCTCCGTGCGAGTTCGCAACCCATCGGTAATCTCAGGGCCTCTTACTAGTTACAGTAGATTCCCTCTAATCCCAGCTCGATTTAAGCATGGTTGTATTATACAATGAAGGGGCCCCAGAATTCCAGGTATGTTGTGCCTACCCCCAGCTTCGGTTTTTCTGTTGACCTTGTTCTAACTGTGAGTGAGCCAGTTTCATGTTAACAAGCTTATTTCATAGTTTAGCACCAACGCTATTCAAAAAGTACCAGTGTTAGGAATGGGAATTTGGGTATTAAAAATGGGAAATATCAATGAGGTAACTCATAGTACCATCATTTATTGATCTCTTTCCCCAAGTGAGGATTATGACACCCAATCGTCGCCATTTTTGCAATGGTTTCATCGTCAGCAATTCAATGTCTTGATTGTTACTTGGTTTTTAGTGTTTAACTAAGAATCAAGGTCTCACCGACGGTGGCAATTACACGCAGCAGCACTCTAATTTTGATTTGACAGCGAATGACTACCACTCTAGCCTAGTAACTCATATAGTACACCAACAACTTTAGTACTACATTAGTTACAAGCATAACATATATAACATAAAAAATATGGTTGCTGCAATAAAACAATATATATATATATATATATATATATTACTTAGTTACGCTATATAAAACCAGTTCAAGTTTATAAATCTTTAACAAAATGAAAATTTTGTGATTTGTAATGTGTCAAAGTTTGTGTTACTTCTGGAAACAATCACCCACATGCATGCGGGGTTTTCCGGGGAAAATATTACAAAATTTACTAGCTTTACGTCTTTTTCATATCTGTTAGAAGAAGTAGCATCTATAAACACACACATCAGTTAACACAAAAGTGTTCGTATATGCAATACATGCGCGTCGCCATAACAGCGACAATGATTTTAAGTTCATGTATCAAATGTCACATAATCGGGGACAAAGGAATGCAAAAGGTTAGAATATGAATCCTTATCAGATTTGCTTTAACGCCTCTTAACAGATAACAGTCCTCAATAGTAATAGCAAATTGCTTTAGAATGTTACCTGTCTTCAAAAATAGGTACTTTTTGAACCACTCTATAATGGAATATTATTCATATTAGGTGTATTTAATGTTTTAAAATATAATAGGTGTCTTGAAATATCTTTCAATGAATATCGAACAAGGTTTGTTTCCGAGATTAATGTTTATTTCGGAATTCAGAGATAAAAATAAATCGTAAATCAAAAAACTCGATCGTAATTATCTTTAATCGTAAATCGAAAAAGATAAATTATCTTTGGAAGAACTCGAGTATGATATTATTTATCTTTTTAATAAATTTTTCAATTATCGAAACGTAAAAAAAAATTATATATTTTCCAAAATTACAAAAATAAAATTGTTCACGGTATTCTGATTTGCTTAACATTAATAAAATTTGAAATGCGTTTCATCACAATTCTATTTGTAAAAAAAAATGAGTTAAAATACTCTAAAATAAATTAACATCTAAATGGCCAACAAAGATTTACTACCCTATTTTTACTGCAACTGCGTATTATAAGTTTCGATTATTGAAAAATTCGAATATATTAAAATTTCGTTAAGTGCTTAGAAGTTGATCCTAAATAACCAACCACTAAATGAAACAGCATGGAAAGAGGTCATTTTAACATATAATGAAATGCGAAATGGAGAATACGAGATAATAAAATTAAAGAAAATATATAAGTTTTTTTAAATTTTAAGATTTCTTATATTTATTTTGTGACATTTGGCCGTATGCGATATTCTATTCACTGATTTCGATTTTTTTTGGTAATTTGAATTGTATAAAATTAAAATACCTTGTCAACCGAAAAAAATGCGATTAGGTAAATTAGTTGAAGTCAAGAAGTATAAAGAATTGCCTGAGTTAAGAGTAATTTGAGAGAGAGAGAGAATGATCTTCCATAATATACAAACTATATTGTCTTTCTTCAACTGTAGTCTTGAACTTATCGACTATTTATTTTCGACATAAAGATGGCTGTAGATTGAATAACGAAGGAAATAAGTCACAATTTTCGTCATTTAATGCATGGTGCATAACACTTAAACGTTCTTTCAAAAATCTCAAGTTTACTTTTGTAATGAAGATCATTGCCAGCCTTTACTTAATACAAGATTTTGTACAATTTTTTTTTATTATTTTTTCATTAATTAATTAGAAAGTACGCTTACATGCGAATATTTGACTTTCTATGTACATATCCTCCACACTTACAAACACATTGGCACAAAAAATTAACACATTGGCGACGACATTAAATTCTTATATAAACTCTCTCTTACTTAACTCTCAAGGCTCCTGTCTACAAGCCATACTGATTTCGTAAATGTAATGTTAATCATATGGAATTTCTACTCTCTCTCTCTCGTCCTTAAATCTATACTATTTTAACTATTATTTTATTACTAAAACAAACAAGTGCATCCAAAATAGCAAAAAATAATGAAGATTTCTGCGGAATTACATTTTTTCTCCAATATTCGAAAATATAATTATCGAATAATTTTAAGGCTCCGAAAACCCACAAACGAATCATTAGAATATGGGTAGTTAGATTCCCACAGATTTCTAAAAAAAATTTAGAAACTGGAGGAAAAATGTGATTCCACTGAAACATTCGTTATTTTTTACTCTTTCGGATGCACTTTTTGCATTCAAATAAACAAAATGGTATAGACTTGAGTACGCAAAGTAGAAATTTTATATGTTCGCAATTCAGAGTATCATGTATAATATACACATGTTCTCAAAAGTATTACCTAATTATTATACATATACCATTCATTTTCTTCTTTGTTTAGTCTTTTTCAGTGGGTTCGCAAAATAAATTCGCATTATGTTCATGAAATCAAAATGACCCAACAGGAGTCTTAACTTAAAGTTTTACTTTACTGACTTCAAAGCACATAAAACCGAAATAGAACGGTATATCAGCGATAGCGCATGAGGGTTGCAAATAATATAACCGTCCTGCGCCAATTGTACCACCGGTAGCCGTAATGTCCCAACGATGCACAAATCGTCGCAAAAGATGTTAAGTAACTGAAGTATTGTGTATCGCTTAAGTCTTGAGTATCATGTATAATATACACATGTTCTCAAAAGTATTACCTAATTATTATACATGTACCATTCCTTTTCTTCTTTGTTTAGTCTTTTCGATAGGGGTTCGCAAAATAAATTAAATTATAATAAAACTCATAAGAAATTTAGAGAGTGGTAAGAAAATATAAAGAGAATTTTAGAAAACAACAACCGACCACGCTACATTGAATCGGCTTCAATAGAGGAAACGCTAAGCGAACACTATTAGAACATTTTTAAAAAGTATATTTTTCTATTGATAATAGAATAAGAGCTTCAGAATAAGAGCAGTTCTAAGAAACGATTTAAATTTCTGTTACAATATATATTTTGAGTATCAGAAATAAACATTTTATTCATAACATTTCTGTGAAAACTGTATCTTTTCTTTCTTACCAGACTAGTAGCCAAACTCTCATCTAGCTGTAAATACTAATTTAGATCTCAAAACTCGACATTTCAAGATCATGGTAATTTTTTTCAAAGACTCAAAACCAATCAGATAAAATAATACTTCAACAATAAATTCTTTTATCCAACAATGACAACTGTATATAAACAGAAAAGTTACTAACACACACTCATACACACAAAACATCCATTCTGGCTAAGTTTGACAACCTGACAAAGAATCGCAGAAACAACTTACTCGTTGCCTCCTTTCCTATTCTGAAAAAAAATATTCGTCCAAACCAAAACTCGTCTGAGTGATGACAATCGGATAAATTTCCTCCCCAGGGGTACAATGGAATTAAAAAAAAAAAAAAATCTTCTCCCCTCTTTTACCCTCCCAAATTATTAGTGTTGCAGATTCCCTCAGGGTGAATGGAGGTATTAAAAGAATAAGGCGATCTTATCGTTTGGCGTTTCAGAAGAGAGTTGCATATGCGCGGATTTCGAATGCATTACTGTGGAAACTGACTAGGCGTTCTCTGATGTAATCAGACGAATCGCTTCTTTAAATTAAACGGTCAACTTTATTCCAGACCAGAGCATAGCGAAAAGCGTAAACATTTTTGTTGTTCATTTTGTTCTCTATTTCATTTTCGATTCCCTTTTGGATAACTGCGTTTGACCAACATTTAAAATTATCTGTATTGTTTGGAACTTTTTTGGTTATGTACGGATCTTGAGATAATTTTTTTCTTCCTTTTAGTAGAGTCTGTTCCACATTATGTCATCTATATAAGGATTCATAATGCTAATATCTATAGATTTTTGTTCTATCTGCAACAAATACGGATCGAATAATTTTAATATATAAGTATGTCATAAACAAAGTGTTTTTAAAACTAATTAATATCTTTTTGAGATATTAAATTAGATATTAAATGAAACAGTTCATATTCATCACATTTGAACATATATAAAATATGAATTTCAGAAAAAAATACATTTTCATGTAAACAATATCTAAAAATTTTAATTTTTTTAAAAAAAATATTTAGGTATTTCAAAATCCCTACTATTTCTACAAATTTTAAAGATTTTTAAGCAATTGTTTTTCTCAATTTCTTAGAAGTGCTTCTTAAACTTCTGTGCAAGGGTTCAGATGTACTAGCGTTATATATGTAGTTCATTCTTTTATCAAACAGTACGAAAAAAAACAGTTGTATATGATTTTGTAAGTTTTTAATAACTAATTTTCTGTATATTTAATTCACAAACAAAATTATTATAAACAGTTTACATAAAACAGAAAGAAAAATTTCGAAATTTTACATTGATTACAAAAAATACCATAGCATTTTAAATACATGACCAGCATGAAAATGAAAATCCCGAGAAAAAGCAAATTTTAAGTTTTCAAAACCATTGAAATGACTTCGCACACTGTTAAAAATAATTCATTAATAATGTAGCTAAAGCAATAAAATTTTGCATTTATTTAAAAATGTCTCCCAATTGAAATTTGATATTTTTTTTCTTCCGATTTTTGAATTATTTTCAAACAAGCATTTCATATCATTTATTTATTTTTAATTGAAAGTCTGGTTTTCAAACACTGCATATGCCACCATATATAAATAATGTTAATAAAATAGTATCAATATGAAAAATAGTAACAATATGGAAAACAAATGTGAATTAAATCGTACTTTAAGGTGTTAAAATAAGAGGTAGTTTTATTACAAAAAGTCAGGCTATATTTCCGTAAAAATTAAATAAAACATTTATCACTATATTAATGATTTTATTTCCAAACTTCTAGGGAATATGACCGCTGTAACCTGGTTGACAGAGAACGGATTTGCTGTCATCGTTTGGAAGACAGTCGTGTAGAAAGGTTTCGAAGGGATATCGTAAAATTTTAATTATTACTAAGACAGCTGGATAAACTTTATTCACTACATATGAATTGAGGTTTTTTTCCGTAGTGTTGTAAATTATAGCTATTAATGACTATTTGTTTGGTTTCGGGAAGTCGTATAGAGAAGTAACCCACAGTTTGGAAAAAAAAACAGAGTACATTCTGTGGGATTCTACAATGACGACCTTCAAAGAGTCAAGAAACGTTTGGAAAAATGCTTGTGGCCGCGGTAGGCTAGTAGTCACAGTCGCGAGTTCGTGGCCGACTTTGTTTCGTCGAGAGCTGGATTCAAGTCCTGTTGCCCCTGAAAATTTGCCATGTAACGGGGCTGATGTTAGATCTGTCCAGGCTCCAGGTCCTCCTTTTGGTATGGTGTGGACGTTTGTAGATAGATGCCCGCTCAAATGTCATCTTCGTCACTCGACTGAGGTTAAAAATTACTAGGTCCGTTGCCAATAGACCTCATGTTGGTGAAATGTATGACTCTAAATGTGGCTTTGTAGGGAAGAATACAAAATTTAATTTCTATATATCAGTTATTTCTTAGAAATAATTAAAAATTCTCTATACCTCTTAACAATAATTAAAACTTTATAATACTGCGGGTTTCTTCAATCTACGATTTTCTGAAACCAAATAAATCAACATTAAGGGCAGAATTTACAACATTATGTACACGTGTTTTAATTAATATACAAAATACACATTATATCCTTATACCTAGGATATTTCTTAATAGTAATTAAACCTTCATGATACCCCTTTCGTACATCTGCTATCTTGACGTAAGTTGATGAAAGATAGAAAAAAATATTGTAATTAGCTTTGCTAATTTCATTTTAACATGTGCTAACACTTTATTAAAGATTTATTAGGATTGTAAAAGGCCTTCCACTTTCGTAGCGAGCTCAATTGACGATGAAAGATTCGAATCTTTATATTAGATAGCCAACATCTTCCTAATCTATATCATCAATTCACCAAAATGAATCTTAAATAGTGTAAAGTAAGCGTACTTCCGATCCCCAGGCTCCACAAAAAGAATTACTATTACGAAAAGAAAACACTTTTCTCAAATTTTCAATGTATTTTTTCTGTCACGAGCAAAACTTTCGAAAGTGCAAAAACGTTGCCAATGTTAACAACAATAAATAAATAAAAACAGACTATTCTGCTATAACAATAAACTATAAATTAAATATTAAGATAAGAGTAAACGATAAATAATTAAAGAAGACAATAATATTCTGTTCAGATATTAAAATAAGAACAGAAGATAAAATATTAAATTAAATATATCTTAATAATATAAGTGTACCTTAAGCAAACTAAACGTAATTATTATAATCATAGTGTATTATAGTGTCAATATTTTGAGACATGTAACTCTTATTTTATGTCCACGCAGTTTTGCTCGCGCAGTTTTCTCAAAACATGTCAGCACATCTTAGATATTAGTAAAAAAGTAGATGTTAGTTCATTAAGAAAAGAGTCGATGATACAGGAAAATCCTGGGAGTGAGTCACTCGCATGTACCAAAGATTTTAAATCCAATGGGAGAGAGGAGAGATTTCGAGGTCATACATCCCTTACTTTGATGTAGAAAACAAATCTTTGAGGATTGATAGAATAAATGGCCTGAAATTCCTTCAGCCAACATTAATTTTTGATTTAAATTAACATTAGTATAAATTAATCTAATTAACATTGATATAAATTAATATGCAAAATACATCACTGGGTATGAAGAGTGGTTTTCCAGCTAATTTATTCTCTTGATTTTATAACGGGGTATTTCATTACTCGGGTTTTGCGCCATATCTTAATAATACATATAAAGCAATGCAGACTAAGTCCTGGTGAAGAAATTTAAGAACAAAATTATTTATTAATTACCATTGTAGAATCACTAATGTCACTCTCTCTTGGATTCCAACCTATCACACAATCCTAATTTATGATTTAAATAAGAAATCTTATCTTATTTAGTTCACTCGTTCTTAATTCAGCCCTTCTCACCAACAATAACTACGCAGCTTAATATTTTCAGTAAAACTCTCTTCAATCCACCAAACTAACAGAAGATATCAATCTGAATAACAATTCTTATCCTCTATCTCCCCTCAATTTCTATTAATTATATTTTTTTTACATATCATTATATCAAAATCACTTCACTTCTATCTTCATCTAATTTACCTAATTGGTTAGGAAGAAATTGTAACTTTATGCAATTAAAATTACTGTAAGTCCCCGAGGTTAGTGAAGAGAAAATCGCGAACAATTCAACGTCCTAATTTGATATGGCCATGGTGAAAAATTTCGGGATCCTTTACCATTAGCTTTCGTGTTGCATCTAGTGCAATGTTAATAAAGCAACTAAATCGAGGAAAAAATAATTATTAAATGGGAAACACTTGATAGCCTGAAATTTAGTTACATTTTTTTTAAATCATTCTCGAGAAAAAGATCAATAATACTTGTTATCAATCAGAACTATCTTTGAAAATTCTCCTCATTCAGAATTATCTTTGTGCGTGTGTGAAATTAATCAATATGATTTCACACATGCACATATAACGTTTAGTAAAATTTAAGTAATTTCAAATCTTATTCCCTTTTCAGTACGAATATAGAATTATCTTGGAAATATTTTTTAAAAATATTAGCGACCATTTAAAAAAGCTTTTTTTTTATTAAAATTTGTTTAGAAAATTAAAATGGTAATTTGATGGAGTAAAAATTCATTTGAAGAATAATGATAATATAAATATATTGTGTGTGAGTGTTTCTATTTTAAGATTAATATTCACCAGACCTACTTTAAGGATAAAAGCTCAGACCTATTTTATGGATTATAAGATCCAATTCCCACAGTCCCATAATAAAAGTTTACATTGAAAATAAACATTCTAAAAAGCTTCGATATAAACAACTACGTTTGTTATTACTTTCCTAAAAAATGAAAATAAAATTTATTTTTTAATTATATCTTGGAAGGGTTTATAATTTATGACATATATTTAAAACTCATTTCTGAATATGTTGATAAATTAAACTTGTTTACTAAGCAAGTATAAATATAATTTTGCAAAACTTTCTTTGTAAAAGGTTTATAAATACTAAGAGTATATAATTTGCCCAACCTGTAAAATAAAAGCAACTTCTTATTGTATTAACTTCTTTGTGTAAATAATTTACAAATTTTTGTTCTAAACTAGAAGTCTAACTTTACAAATAATAACGTTTAGACTTCGAATCAAATTATATATTCAAATTATTTTAAGCACTATTTATCAGATATTTATCAGATTTTTTTTCACCCCTGTTATTTTTTCTATAAAAAGGATTGAAGAACTGTATGAAATAGAATATTTTCGTAATCCCCAAAAATAATACAGTTAAAATAAGAAGTCAAAATATTTTATTAAATATTATTATGTTTAAAAAAAAGTATTTCTAAATAAAATGTTATCATAACTAACTTAATTTAAATAACGAAGCCGACACACTTTTCAAGCGAAATGCCTCTTTTAAACAAAATTTATATATATACATAGTTCATACAGTTTTATTTCTTATTATAATAAACTCTTTCTAATAGTATTAAATAAAAAAAACCGGTTAGCTTAGTATTGTTATATAATCAATACCTGTCATGTCCTTAATTTAACACTTTGATAAAAATAAATATATGCAAGATAAAAGGAATTCGGAAATAATAATCAAAAAGCTTTCTTTCACGCAGAGACCAATGTAGGTTAAATTAAGCATAAAACTATACAAGATTTTAAGATATAATTTAAGTCGGTCGTTATTGAAAAATGATTAATAGATAATTTAAAGATATAAAAGTTTAAACAAGTAAAACAAAAATTTAATATTTTATTATTGTAATAAAAATGTAGTTGTTTACTACCGTCGCACTGAGAAGCAACACGAAGGCTATTGGCGATGGATCTGGTAATTTTGAGCCTAGGTCGTGTGACGTGGACGACACCTGAGCTCGGGCATCTCCCTCTCCGAGGATCTTTAGTGGCATCAATGCTTGAACCCACTACTAGATGGATACGATGCCGGCCACGAGTTCGCGACCGTGAGTAGTAAAATATATATATGCAGGGTCTCCTGGAATTACGACAGTGTTTTATTTCGTCTATGATTGAGGACATTGTATTAACTTCACACTTATAAGCAGCTCGATAGCTATTGGCGTCAGGTCAATCGGTTCCAACTAATCGATCTTTAAATTTTCAACACCAATTTCATTCACGTAAAACATAAATATGAATCAATGTAAGAATAATTATTGTACATTATAGTGTGAAAATATACGAAATGTATTCAATCACGAGCAACTTTAAACAAAATTAAATCTAAAGTTACGTAACATTATTATTACTTTATAACCTTTATTTGTAATTGTGTTTTGAGGTCATAGGTCGCATATGTTTGTGACTTTAGGATATTTGCAATTTTTTCTCCACTAAACTTGGGAACGTTTTGGTAATTTGAATTGTATTCTATTATAGGTCCTAGCCAACCAAATAAAATGTGATTAGGTATATTAGATGAAGATAAGAAGTGGCGTGAATTGAATTAGAGAATTTGATATATAAGCGAAATAGAATTGAAAAGTAAAAGAAGAGAGATAGAGGAAAATGACAAGCTGATATATTGGAGTTACTTATGGAAATTAATAGCTCATTCTGAAAGTAGTTGAAACTCATGGTCTGAATTCTAAGAATCGAATCTTCTGAAAGCCAGAAGAGCTATAATCAGAAAGAGTTATTTGGTAAGACTTTATAATTTGATCATAAATTAGGATTAACAAAGTTAAAAAGGTTTCCAGAGAGAGAGGGAGGGAGAGATTACGTATATATATATATATACGATCAAAAATTTTTTAATGTTATAATTATTATTACGCCATGTCTTTATTATTTTTGTGATTATAAGTCGCATTGGCCGTAGATAGAGAAAAAATAGTTGGTTTGGTTTATTGATACGTGAAATCAACACCATTTTATTATATAATGCATAACTCTTATTTAAATGCATAATCCTAGATTTCGTAAAAGATTACACAAGGCGTAGTAAGAACTGAAATAGTTATTTTTCTTAAAATTAGATGAATTCAGAATATTTAAAGTTTGAGCGGTAAAATAACAATAAGCTTCAGCTAGAGTTAAATAGAATAATTAAGCAACTTAATTAGAAAATAGTATGATTGCGAATGCCTTAACTAAAAATTATCGAAGCTAGAAATTATATCAAATCCAAAACCGACGCATCCTTAATTTAATCCACTGAATGGCAACAGCTATGGTTGTTAACAACTCTTTTTTTGGAAAGTAGTTAAGTGTCGAAAAAATTAATTTTCCTTATCGACAACTTCTGTGCGTCATTATATGCGAAGAGAGAAAACGCAGTTCATTTCAACAGCTTTCATATTCGCATAACTGCAGGAAATGAACCTGGGCTTTCTAGAAGTAGAATCTATACAATAAAATTGTATTCAAAAAGTTAAATAACTAAAAAATTAAACGAAATCCCCAAATGCTCTCTCTACAGCTGCTGGACGGTCTACTAATCATAAACATAGTACATTATTCAGTTCCAGCCAATTATATGATCGTTATTTAAACTTCACATTCGTAACTCTTATTCCACATCTTATAAGGTTGCAGTGGATTGCTTCAACAACTACTGGAATGAATGGCTTTAATAACTAACAGGATGGGGAACCCTTTTGGGCTCAGTTGGAAAGAGCACTACAAAACAAAATAAGATGAGGTTTATTCGGACCTAAAGATAAGGAATTCGAATCACCACCCTCAATCAAGGTTAATCGACCTCTTCCACCACGGGATAAAAAAAACCAATCCTCCTAAAAAGTGCAGAACACAACTAGCCCGCGCCGAAGTGATGACCCAGGACATAAACACTAGATGACAGTTCGCCCTAGAATTATTGATTGCATACTAAAAATGCATACTTGACTCAGTATGTCTAACTAAGGGACCGAAATATAAATCACGACTCTAATACATCCTCAACGGCACACGCGTCAAATAGAAACGTCATGTCAACTAAAGACAGACGCTGATGTCAAACTTAAGATGTCCAACATTTTTTTAACTTAAAAATTTCATTACGATAATTATGATGTTATTCTACAAGAGAGTTTTGACATGTCATACATTTTTTCTTAATTTTAATGCAGAATAACACATTATTTTTGTATTTGTCTTAAAAGGCGTATAACATCCGTTTGTATAAAATGCATTTGTATGTTTGAATTTAAAACAATTTTTAAAATAATACGAATGCATTTATAATGAAAGAAAAATATTATTTATTTAATAATAAGTAGGGGGAAAGCTAATAAATATTTTCTATAAGAAATAACAACCACTTAAAATTACAGAAGGTACGGATAAAAACTTTTTTTTAAAACTAAAGTTTCATTCCTACTACGATTCAGAGGTAATTCACGAATAATACATTCTATTTAACCCATTATTCAACCATTAATATTATTTAATAAACAAAATAAATAGTTCGATTTTCGTGGAATTATATCTCTTCAATTAAATATCAATGAAATCAGAAAACCACATATTATATAAAATAGATACTCAGTAGATAAAAAAATATTCGTGATCGTATGAAACAATCAAACATAACAAAGAATCAATCCAAAAATTTTTTTAAAAAAAAAACTTTCCAATAACTTACATTAATTTTTTTATACAAAGAATTATTTTAAGGAACAGAAATAAATAGCCATTCAAATTCTTTTTTAAAACTAGACCATTTGGCATCAAGAAAAGACTATTTTTTTCAAAATAAATCACTAACCTATATAGGAAGCGAAGTACTCACGTTATTAGCTGAGCCGGCTGAAGACGGACGACTAACGGAGTGGAGATATTAAATTTCAATGAAATACCGGCAACCGTTTTTCATTTTTTCCCTCTCACCGTCTCGTTCATTATTTATGCATCTCACGATCACCTTTAAAAGAACTCGTTCTTCGTTTTCCAATGATTTGATATGGAAATAAAGTGTGTCAGCTGACCAGACAGAACAGCGATGGGGGATACAATCACTTCAAAACGATGGATTCGTTTTATTTATATAAAATTCGATATCTTCCCCCAGATATTCCCGCCTTTTAACCAAGCTGTAATTTGTATCCAGTCTTCTGGAGATCTTACCAACTGGCGTTGGGCCCCATTTCACAAATTAAACATGTGCTTGGAGAGGTTTGTTTTTATTTGTTTTAATTCTCCGAAAACAATGGAAGGTTATCGGTGATTTGTTATGAGATATTATCTGTAGCAATGAAGTACCATTTGAGGGTGGCGTGGTTATAACGTTTAAGTGGAAATCTTGGTTGCTATCTTGTGAGAATTGGTACACAGTTATATATAAAATCATAGGATGGAGTAATTTTTAGGTGTTGATCATATATTAAGCTATTAGGTGAGTAAATCTTTGCGATTACAGAAATTTTTAACTCAAAGGAGCCGCCGTGGTAAGTCATGAAAACAATAAAACATGCGCTGCAAAAAATAATGCGCAAATAGTAACTTTGCGCTATATTTAATTTTACATTAGCGCTTTATTTAATAGCAATTTACATTTGATAATTGATTTCCACAGTGAGTTAAAATCTTGACAAAAACAAAGCAAATAAATAATTCTATTTAACTGGAACTACTTATGTTAAATGATGAATTTTATTCCTTATTTAGAATTGTCCGATTGTAACGAAATACACATAAACAAAAACCATGTTGTTGACAAGCTATGTAGAATGATCACTGTTTGTAATGAACGAATTCTTCAGCAACAAAATTTATTTAGAGAGTCAACTGTGCAATATTATAATTGTTTGCAATTACGAATTCATCAATAATAAATTTCATTTATGATTTCGGAATTGCAAAGAAATTTATTACTGATGAACATTATTTTTTAATATATTTCTAATGTTTCCATCTCATGCAGTCATTCATACGTTGGGGCTACCTTTTTTACCCGATAACTTATGAAATCTACCCAACTTTTTCGAGAAACACGATGTGTGTCATGGTGGAGTACGAGCATTCCCATAGCCGACAACTCGTCGTGATCTAAAATCTTCTCCACTGTCACAACCTCGCAGACGCAAAAGTATACGTTTACGTATTCGATTCTGAATATTTGCATAATTCTTCAGCGGTATAATTAGTATCTTTTGTTCTATACTTCTTGTAAAAACAGGCGTAAATTGCAAATTCTCTTCCTTTTTTACACACGATTGGATATGAAATCGGGCCTCATGGAATCATATTTTGGTTCGAATAGGTTTGGAAAAATCTGATTTTTATAAACACTCTTGACACTGAAACCTCTTTGTTGGTATGTGAAATATTACAAATTTGGCTGCTATCCTTCACTGAGAATGATGACAGAATGTTCGGACGCTAACAATCAGCATTCAATAGGTTCTTTTAAGCTATCCGAAATAGTACAAAGATAACTTTTTAAACAATGATTATTTGTTACTTAAGAATGAATTTAAGAATTTACAATATAAAAATAAAGATTTTCATAATGCGAACTTAACAGCTATTATAAGATGAATATAAATATTGATAGATGTTTTAACAATGAATGAGAAGAATGAAAACAAGCATTAAAATAAATATATGAGTGAAAATGCGTTTATCAGATAAAAAAAGATAACAGTAAGACAATGAACAAACAATTCCCTCTTGCTTTCAAAAATTCAATTATTTTTCTCGTTATACAAATGAATATATAAATATTTATTTGATTTATATAGATGTTACGTATTCATAAAATTTGGTGTCATTGATATTCTTGGTATCCGTGCTCTAGAAAATAAGTGACACACACACACACACACACACATATATATTATAAGTAATGACTTAATGAAAATACGTGTGTTTGATTGAATTTACATTCTACTGAAGGAATAATTTTTAACTTTTTTAAATTAAATTGATCCTCTTTGCAAGTAAATTCAGAATCAAATGCTGTTCTTCCCTTAACCTAATATGAAAAGTAATATCCGTAAGCGCATAAAATAAAATGAAGGAAACAAATTAATCATATTCAAAAAACAATAGATATAATAAAAGGAAAATGATACAATATTTTTTTTGATACTACGCAGAATAGCCCACATGGCTAGAGTATCTGGTAAAAAGAAGTCACCTGTAATATATATATTTAAATATATAAAATTTTAAATAAAGTTTTAAATCTTGAAAACATAGCAAGGTAAAGACTGTTGATGTTTTTTTCTCTTAAAAAGAATATTCGACATCACAGTACAATTTCTTACTTACAGATTCATCTAATACAAAACGTCCATATATTGTGTTTATTAAAAAAAATATGCAAAATCCTCTTGGTTATATCCAAATTAAAACTGAAGTTTTTCCCTTCTTATTTCAAAATAGACACCGAAATATATATATCCAAAGACACCCCAATAAGGTCCATAGATTCTTGATTTGCAGAAGCCCTGCAGAATTTAATAATAATAGTAATAAATACACGCATTTAATCACCTCAATCAGAGGATCAAGAAGCAATTCTTCACAGAATGATCTGACAGTAAAATATTTAAACTGTTATTGCAACTGTTATTAAGGACTTTAAGAACTGTTATTTAAAATATAAATCACGAGATACCCATGACATTGGGTAATCAACTCCTCTTCATTAATCTTGGAATTTTGGTAATTTCATCTTGTAATTGAGAATGGATGAAATTCCAGCTCTTCTAAAACCAAATTAGAAACACCAAATGAAAAATTAGATGAAGATAAGAAATTATGAGAGTAAGATTGATTTAGGGATAGTGATAAATGACAGAAATAAAATAAGAAAGGAATAAGAAGTGGAATATCGATGATATCGAAGCCGATATATGTTTGAAAAGTAAATTGAGTAACTTATTATAAAATTAATCTTTGTAGGAAAATTGTTTCCAAGTGATTCCTGGTCAGGTAATAAGGTCAGAGTCAAGATTTGTACTAAAGAAATATCTCACTCATTTTGAGTGGTTGGTAGTGGTAAAGACTTTGCTTCGTTTATGGACGTAAGTTTGAATTTAAATGAGTTAAGGTGTTCAGAGAGAAACGGCCTCTTATACATTCCAA
>BMAW01087328.1:4109-15961 GCA_019974015.1 Nephila pilipes
TATTTCAATTAATTGTAAAACATATGTTCAAGTCTAATACTGTCTTGTAAATTATAAAGACGAATTTTATGTATTGACTTTTTCTCTTTCCCTCCTTCAAATAACTCATTTTTTTTTAAACCTTTTATTTGTTAAAAATTTTATTCAGGTTTTAACAATATTTTTTAATTTTCTTCGAGTATTTCATTCACAACACGAGAAAAGACTTTTCAAAAATTTAGTTGATGGAAGGTTATTAACACACTCGTCTTTGAATCCTGTAAAAACAGTTATAATAAGCTGGTTGATTATTTCTGTAGAGAAGAATGTTATTGTTCTCTTCCGATACAAAAGATTTGATTAAAAATTTTGCAGAAATTAAAGTTAGATGAATGATATGTAATGAAAAATAAAATACCTTTTTTTTTTTAAAATTCATAACATTACTTAAAATTCCCCAATATATTTCAAAGGATTTGATTTGTTATTAATCGAACGAAAGATAAGTTATGTAGGGTGGTTTGTGACACACAAAAAAAGAAGTTCAAAAGCTTATAAGTTATATCTTATCTAGTGATAAACAGTTTCTTACAGTTAAACAGTTATAAACCTATTTAAGAATATTTGGAATAATTTTTTTTTTTATTTCCATCTCTTTTACTTTTTCATTGTTTTATATTAAATGATGTCAAGGTTTGATGTTGTTATAGAACGGTGTATGCTAAATCGAATTTTTAGCAAGTAATGTATAATACCTTAACAAAGTTTCTTTACCTGTTTTGCTCATTATATTTGCGTAGCGACCTATGAGGCAAAATTACAGTTGATACATATTTTTCAACTGTTAATTATTATTATAAAAAATCGATTTAAAAAAAGAACCAAAACGAAACATGAATAGGAGCTGAAACCTTGAATTTTAAAACGCTGCTCTTTTCACATTCACAGAGCTGAATTATCCATAAAACTAAAGTTTATTCTATCCTATAGATATTTTGGATCCTTCACAAATAATATGATTTTGATTCTGATAGGCTCAGAGAAACCCTTAAATTATTTTAAATAAATAAATTATTATTTCTGTAGAGTATTTAGGTATTCAATAAGTTGATTCAAATCATTGAATCAAATTTAATATGAAGCAGATGCCAATGTTCGATAAGTAGAACTTTTGATGTAATCATAACTCGATTACTACTGAAATTGCCCATGGTAGCCGAGTGGTCATGATCGTAAGCTCGTGACCAGCGTTGTTTTTTTTCTTTCTCAAATAATAGGTTCTAGTCCAAATTTCTCAAAAGGTCTACTGTTAAGTGGGGTTGCAGCACTTCAAATCTGACGAGGCTCTAAGTCTTCGCACTGGCATGGTGTGGAAGTTTGGCGAGTGAAATTCCAGTTCAAGTGTCGTCCTCGTCACTTGACCGAGGTTCAAAAATAATGAAACCCATCGCCAATAGCCTTCGTGTTGCTTCTTATTGCAGCGTTAATAAAACAATTAATCAATCAATACTATTAAAATTAGATCATTAATGAGCGTCAGTTATGGGTGTTGCTGAGAATACTATGCACCGGGCCTCCAGCATGATCAAGACCTAAAATAATGTACTCATGCTAGATGAAAACTTGACAATATTCCTATCGTTGTCAGTATGGCGAAAAGTACATCTTATCGTAAATATTATTGTAGGTCTCTGAATTTCGATAATCTTCAAACTAATCCTTGATTATGTGAGTGTTAAGTTTTTGTTATTTGATTCGGGGAACTTCCGAGGATCTTCACTTAAACTGGACTTTTTAGAGTGTGAGTGAATGTAAAGTTTATTGGCGCAAGAGCCAGATGTGGCTATGATGCGCCAAACAAGATTTAACTGTGGTCCTGAAGCAAAGAAAATAATAATAAAAAAAAAAAGACAAAAATTTTGTGTGGTGGAAAGAAGAAGGGTCGAAAATAGAGACGAATCGCTAGGGTATCCCGGTGGCGCGTCCCCCGTGTTTACCAAAGACAGTAATCCCCATGGGAAAGAAAAAGATCACTAGGACGCCTCGATCACCAGTTCCCGAGGTCCTCTGATATAATCTCCAGGGGCAAGGTGCCCGGCTACATCCCTAGACACTGGGTACCCATTTTAGTCGCCTGTTACGACATGCATGAGTTACAGTGGGACTATTCTATCATTCCCGGTCGCTACATGGATCCTGGGCATTTTAGAAAAAAATCTCAACACCATATGAAACTACAATCAATATTAGGTATGTAAATTTTGAAGAGAAAAGAGTCATTTCTAGGGTTTATTGTGAAGTAGCTGATATTATTGGAGATTTGTAATTTGTAATACAAATTTGTAATGTCCTAGAAGAATTAATTGTTGTAAGTTATGATAATACGGCGGTATCCGAAACTAAAAGTCAATTGGATTCAATGCAAGAAATATCATTTATTTTAAGTTTAATATGATTTGCAATATAGTCCAAAATTAACACTATTAATAAACTATTTCCAGCAAAAACAATTGTTCGTTGCTCGGTTTTTAATTTAATCAACAAAATTAAAACTAAGATCCAAAATTTAAGAACAAAATTTAACATATTTTTAGACGAAGCTCAGTACTAGCACGTAATTTGAATATTTAAGAACATTTTCTTGAAAAAAGAAATTCGGGGGAAAAAAAAAAAAACTTCATATTCCGAAAGAGCAGAAGATGAAGTTATAGGAGACCCGGTATATGAATTCAGATGTTATTTTTAACACTGTAAATGTACAAATAGAATACAGAATTAAAAGGATACCAAATATTATTATTTTTATTTCAAATTAATCATTGATATAAAAACTTTAGAAAAATATGAATCAGAAAAATGTTCCAAAAACTTTGTTAAGTTTTTGCAACATATTGCTGAAAAGCTGTACTGCAGAATGAAGTTCGTGAAGCATAAATGTTGCTAATATTTAAATAATCATCATCTTACAGAATTGCTGCAAACGGCTTTAATAAATGTTAATCAAAATTTGAAAGATTTGATCAAATGTTTTGTTAAATTTTATATATTTTTCTTTATTAATGCTTTCTGTATTTGCTTGTTCACAAAAATTAGATTAATTTTGAAATTAGAATAATTTCAAAAATAAGATTCACATAGTGATACATTTTCTTTTTTGTAAAAATTATCTTCTTTTAATATTCTTACACTTCAGAGTCTGATAAATGAAATGAATTGTTTGATTAAAAGGAGAGAAAAGATGAATTAAGACGGCTCAAGGTCAATAGCCGGATTTTCTTGCGTATTCAAAAATATAATTTACATTCTGATTAAAGTATTAATTCAGAAGTATTTATTGTTAGGAAGATAAAAATAAATCAAGTGCTATTAAATCAATTATTGTTATTTTAACATTGAAAATACAAATGTAATTACTTTTTTATGAAAGAGGGGAATTAAATTATCACTTACTAAAGCAAATTTGAAATTGTTCTAATTAAGACGCAATCGGTAGAAAATAATTTGTCAAATTGAAAAAAATTAAACCCTATATTTACATTATGTTTTGTAATTAGGCTTTCCGAGATTTTCAAATGTTTAATAATATTTTTCATACCAAAAAGACATTTAAAAGCTTAAATAAAATGCTTTTAGAAAATCAGCAAATAGTTTGAGTTTTATCGAAAGACGTGGAAAAAAATTAATTTACCAATTACTTTTAGCCAATCTATTTCTGTAAAACTAATTCTGTTTCTAATAATGTATCGGCACCGGTAAGCACATCATCAATATACATATCATTTAATACAACTGAAGCTCCTAATGGAAAATTCTAAGCTAATTGTTTTAGCGTTCGAGTAACCAAATACGGCGCGCTCGTTGTTCTATAGGTGACAGTAGTCAACTCAAAAAGTTTCTATAATTTTTCTTTTTAATTTAAGTTTATTCATCCTCTATTGCGAAATAAAATTACTCATTGTACCACCATCGAGATCTCTTGTTTCGCGCAGTTTCCAAGAAATAACTTTTTCCGTGTAAACAACTTTCCCCTGCTCTCAAAAATTCTTCTCATGTCGTTAAATTCACCCCTCCGTTATTTATTGTTTCGAAGTGGGGTCACAGGACAAAGTTCACCATTCGAGGGGCAACGAACTCTTTCCGTTCCCTCAGAAGGTTAAATTCTTGAGAAAAACATGAAGAAAAATTATGTTTCTGGAGGCAGCATGCACAAAGGATTTTTGATTTGCATAACTTTATTGAAAACCAAGCAGTTAAAACAAAGAGAATTATTTTTAACTAATTCTATTTTTTACAGGTAATTGGTTATACTTGTGTGGTTATTTACTTACTCAATGGATTTCAGATTTACATACTTTGAATACTTAACATCCGAAAAAAATGTTCTAGTCATGCCTCTATTATTATTTTTGCGGTAAGAATTAATTCATTTAATGTTTTGCCACGAGATGAATAAAATAAATCAATTTCTTTCGCCAGTGTTATGAAATCGAATCATTTATTTTCTTGACGAATACTTTTATGCGAAGCGGTCTCTATATCAGAAATTATTTGTTCCTTTAATGATTCAATATTTGAAACGTCTCTCAAATTTAAATAGTACTCCCAATTTGTAAATAATCGACTAGTAAATTGTACATATGATTCACAATTGTGACGCGTTATTTTTTTAAAATTCTCTAAATATGCTTGGGGAGTTGGCTCAAACTCTTGAAGTATTAAGGACTTTACTTTTTCATAATTGTTGAGATCTCATCATTTTTAAAATAGGTAATAATATTTACAGATTTTTCTTACAGTAAATTTAGTTAAATCTCGGGTTTATAATTACGTGGAACACTTTTAGCTTCAAATGCACGTTTTGAAAATTAAAAAAAGAAAGAAACCCCAACTTTCTGGTTTACTGAGAATTTTCACTGCAAGTGTACGAATGCTTTTAACTACTAATTTCTATATTAGTGTCCGTGTCTTTCGCTATTCAATTTTGCTTTCTCTTTAATTTTTATTAACTCTTCCACTGTTTGAATTGATCGTATAGCTATTTAGAATATGCGAATTTGATTTTAATTACTGGAAACTTAATTTTCTACTTAATTATGGAGCTTCCAATTATTTTAATTTAATATAATAGCTATTATGACAGTATTCCTTCCTTTTAAGAGAAAGGTGAGTTGTAAATCAAACTCTTAGGCTTTTAATTTTAGTTACAGTTTTATTCATTGAAATATAAATTGCACTGAATAAAGGGTAAATTCTTTTGCGTCGAAAAGAATTCTGGCATCATATAGATATCAACCATATGATTTTTTTCAGTAAAAAAAATGTCCATCTCATCCATCTTTCACAGAATTTTCGCAATGTAATTTTTTTCAGATTTTCGTCCTCACTAAAATATTTTGAGCTAAATTTTTGTTAACTAGCTTCCATCAACGCAGGCGATTTAGTGTTAATCAATAGTAACCTGACTCATATAATCAAATCAATTGTCTCATATGCCCAGGTATTGCTTTCCCTGTTATCAAAACATGAATTTAAAAATCCTGAAAGTTCTTTCCAAAATAAAAAAAAAAAAAAACACGACTCAATAATTCAAAATTTCTCATGTCGTGTACCACAATCATTTTTATTACAAAAATACAATGGTAATTTCAGTTTTTTCCCATTCATTTACTTTAATTGATTTAATGATTGTTCAGTAGCATCGCACTCAGAAGCAAAATGAAGGCTATTGACGACAGACCTCGTAATTTTGAATCTGTGTTAAGTAACGCAGACAACACTTTTCTGGCACCTCCTCCTCCAAACTTCCCCACCATGCCATGAGGGAGGAGACTTGGAGCTTTTACAAATTCCATGTGTATCAATCCAATTATATGTTCAAAACAGGAAAAGAAGTAAATTTTATGATTTATCAAAACTATGGGCTCTGAAAAATTAGCAGTCAGTAACTGTTTAATAAGTTAAAGATATCAGAAGTTATTGATACATATTTTAGTTACCATAAGCTATCAGCTATTTAATATATTGTGGGAGGAAATGCACACGAATTAATTAAAATAAAATTGTATTGCACTCTCTGCTTTTTTCCTTTTATTATATCAAATAAAAGCAATACTGCAAATGATGTTATTAAGAAAACTACTACACTTATTTTTTTTAAACCTGTAATTTTTCTCCTCGAGGAAAAGAAATTACTACTTGGTATTCCTGATTTTACCATTTACCTAACATATACATATATATAATTTCTGTAATAATATTTAATATACAACTATAATAATTACATTTCATATGGTATAGAGAGTAATCCATTACATATTTTTCACATAAATATAACTTACCTATTATTTTTTACGAATTCAGAAAGTCTTTCACAACTGTGATGCAAATTTAATGTCACCACAGATGGAAATCCCATCTAACATTCTCTTCGAGTCAAAAACTTCCAATATACAACAGTGTCTCCAGCATTCGGTTGATTGACACACATAATAAAATAGATAAATGCCTGGAAAATAGGAACTATTAAAAATATTTCCCTAAAGTAATACATCATATGAAAATGGTTTATCTCCACCACTTTCCACATCACCCAGGAGATATGGTATGTAAATGCATTAACTCCTTTTCCAGCAGGAAAGGTAGGTTCCTCAGATATATATTCCTTTACACTTTAAAAAACTCACAATTACTTTTATTACACAAAATAATGAATTTTTAATAGTATACAAATGAAACACAGAAGAATTAAAATATTCATTTTATACAGTACTTTAAATAATTAAAAAGCTACTCGAATAAATTTACCTAGTGTATATAATTCTGCTTGCATTGATAACAAACATTAATATAATCTGATACAATATATTAGATATTATTTACACACTTACCTGCAAAAGAATCAAACATGCGCCTTCTAAATTCATTTATATCAAAATGATCGTTTCTCTGTTTAATACCCTATTTGTAAAGTATGATATAAAAACACTACAATTCATGCAATCAGTTTGTTTTAGATGAATAGGATATGAAATATGCCTATCTTGTTCTTCATGTAACAAAGTATTTAAAGTTCTCCAGAAATCTATTAATTTAGTATACTTACTTTCATTTCCAAAACCGAAAGATCATAAAAGTATAATTTCTTGACATTTAACTCAACCACTAATAAAACCCAATGACAAGACACATTAATGGGAATGAAAATGAATTCTGCATTCCTAAGTTGGTTAAAATCAAAGAAGTTAACAAGATTACCTCTAATTTCCAGAATTTGCATGTGATAACATCTTTCCATGATGAAATCTTTACTTTGTATGCTTTTGATTTGAATGGATCAATTATACTATCCTACACCCATCCTTTATGAAAATTTGTTCTTTTTTTAAAACAATACTTACTTCCTCATCAGATACATAACTATCTAACGATTTCACCTCATAAAAATATAATTTAATGTCCTCAATATGTAAAACTATTTGACTGTAATTAGATACATAACTAATTTTGGGGTAAAAGATCCAGTTGGTTTCCTAAACACGCTATCTGCATTACATAATAATGATTGCTCTACTTTTAAATACTTCTTTGTTTCTTTCTTGACAATTAAACAAGGATATCCCAAAGCTTTCTTCTTCAATTTTTTAATTTTACTGATACGTTTAAATATACACTGCTAGTTTAAATGCTGATTGGGAGGTAACCAAATTATTTTCTAGTTTTAATTCACTGTTTCTTTCTGCAACTGATTTGCACATTGAAACCATAGTTTTTAAATTGCTATTTAAATAAAATAACAGAGTAACTCTGACAAATTTATTTTGCAATAAGAAACTTAATTTGGCAAGTAAAATATTAGTTTCGTATATTTCTTGTTCTTCTCAGAATGTTCTTCAACTGCAGAATCAATGCAATTTTTTACACAAGCCAAGGATAGAACTGAATCGGTCATGTTCTTTATCTTCAACAATTCCATCACTTAAAACACCATAAAAATATGGAAATAGTTGAACACATAATGAGTTAACTTTTTGAATATGTTTATACAGTAGGCGATTATCCAAGCATACATAAGTATACAAATGCATACATAGAGGTAAATATGATTTTTTTATACACCTACAGAAGCATTTATCATGGTCTGAACATCCTTCTATAATCTTTTTAACTTCCTAAAACACACCTCCATTAGTTTGTGATTATACTAATCATGAATATATTGCCTTCACATAAACACTTGGGTATATGCGAATTATTATTCTCTACTGATGTGCAAAATATGTATCATTTTCTATTTTTAATACAATATCAATTCCATTGTCTATTCGACAATTGAATTAGCGCTTATGAAATGACTTACAATACATATTAGTATATGCATGCAGAAAGTGACATTCTCCATAATTCCACTCTACCATACTAATTATCATCGAAATATTCAATGATAGTAGGTTCCTTGCCAGGAAATGCAACTTTAAAATTATCCATACTATTTTTCAATTTTATTGAATTCGTTTCCTCTAAAAGAACTGCTAAAAAAGTCTAAATTTTATTCCCCATTTCTAAACTAGAAACATGATTAGTTAACGGTTTTTTTTAAAGCACAATGAAGATGCCATTTGCAAAGGAGGTGTTAAACCTCATCTCCAAACACTTGTTTAAAAGCGGGACCTGTTGTTTTATCATCAGTTATGATGCAATTAAAATTTTAGTTGGGAACACTTTCTTTTATGCTGTCAAATAAACAATGCATATTTTCCATATCTAATTTATTCGTGATAAAATGTGCAAATGGATAACCTATTCTATATTCATCAGGTATGATTAAATTCATTAAATAGGAAATAAATAGGTTTTGTGAGTTGAGTCAATACATAATATTTATTACAGCTCTTTACCATCATTTCTTTTAGTTCAGCTGTTTGTAAGCCAATTTCTAATGAATTATTTGGCAATTTTTTTAAGCTTCAGAACCTGAAACCATATCATTTCCTTTAGGTTTATATAAAAGAACACAATTATAAGTTTCATTATGCAATTTATTATTAATAATTTCAACCAGCATCTTTTTTATGGAGCCATAAAAGTAATTTCAAAGAATTCATGTTTTTTGTTTGTCAAAAAGGATTCTTTAACAAAATAGTTATCTCGATCACTCCTCATTTTTCTGTTACCACGAGCACATTCCAGTACTTTAGATTTCTCGATACCCATTCAAAGGTTAGCTTTAATAAATTCCCAACAAGTCATTTTAATTAGTTAAAATTTTATGTTTTGAAGCCTTTAATTCATGATTATGCTTTGAAAAGGATTTAAAAATGACATTTTATCTGTCTCAAAAACAATGCATTGAACAGGACATTCAGTTGATGGTATTAAGCCTTTGACATATCTTCAACTAGTTTTCCTATTAAATGGCTTTGATATGACAAACTTAAAACACTGACAATTGTAATATGAATAAACATTTGTTTTGGTTGTTTTATCACCAGTAAGTTTTTTTGAAAGAAGAAAAAGTTCTAGCACCCTCCTTTTCTAGTCGTGATTGAAAACTTATCTTCAAAATTTATTTCATTCGTTGTCATATTTATTCCATGAACTTCTTTTCCATGTGTTAACGACTGTGTCAAGTACCTAAATTTACAATTACACTCAGGATGTGTACAAGAATAAGGCAAAGTTGAATTTGAGCATCGTTCAGTATGTTTCTGTAATTTTGATGAATATGAAAAACGTTTTAGATAAACACTACATTCTAATACTGCTTTTTCCCCTTCTTCACCGATCCCTTTTTTGTCATTCTTATTTTCAATAGCGGTATATACATCCTTCGCAGATTTTACAGTGATTAGAAAAAGATTGTAAAGTAAAATATGTATTTCTACACAATATGCAGCATTTTGAATATTCATAATAAACAAGAGCACCTTCAATGTGACTTCCATCTTTTATAAATACCATTGTCACATTTATTCAACATTTCATGTACGTTATCGCAATCAAAACCTTCCTCCTCGTTTGAAATATCGCTTTCAGCTATATAAATTTTAAAACATTTATTGTCAACTTTTGATGATAGGGATACGTATAATACTAAAGATTCACTTACCTTATATTTTTGTAATTGGTCTACTTCGTTCGTCAATTTTGATCCCTGGGAGAAAAAAAACAATAATCTAGCAAATATGTTTAAAAAAACCTGGAAATTAAAAAAGCAGAAAATTAAAACACACATGAAATCAATCAACAATAAAGAACCGAACAGTGAAATAAAAATAATATAACATCACAATATCAAGAAAATAAGACTAAGCTTTAGTATCAAAATGATCAACCACGTATCTATACAACCGATCAGCATTAAACCTCTTTTGACTGTAATTGTCTGTAATTGGGCTTGGCTCAATAACAAACCGTATGGATAACTTGGCGATCTACAAAAAGAGGCCAGAAATATTGTACTAGCAACCATTGTATCGTTGCCACGCAAAAAGTGAGCATTACACGTCCTAAATCGTTCCTAAAACCTGTAAAAATTTGATGATCGGCAAATTGCCGATGCATTGTTGCTTCGAAAAGATATTTTTCGGAATAGTAATTTTTTTTTCAAAACTGTAAGAATATGCAACTTATGTTTATAATTATGAGCAAAGTTCTGTGATGAAAAGCAAAAAATTCTTTTTCAAAATTGTTCTATGCAAAGAACAGATTTAGCAATATTTACAGGTTTTATGAACGAATCAGGACAGGTAATGCTCACTTTTTTGAGTGGCAATGATACAATGGTTGCTGGTATATTATTTCTATCCTCTTTTTGTAGATCGCAAGTTAAACCGTATGGCTTGTAATTGAGCCAAGCTATATTACATTCATAAAAGATTTCGTGGTTGAAAATGCAGTTTAGCGTAACCACTTGGCGAGATTTGAAAAATTGCCAGATTTGGCGGAATCTTTAAGTCCGCGTAGCGGAAAAGAAGGAACTCACATCATCACTACATTTAGGACATGCACAGGTGGACGAAATTAAACCTAATTTCATAACTCATACAAGTAAAGGATATTTTCCTTGCTTCTGTAAATCAGACAAAAATTGCAAAGCACATTTACTCACCTCTGTCGAAGTCATTCTCGCAACCACAAAACCTGTACTTGGGAGAATAAACGGAGAATTAGTGATTGTTGAGCAGGTTAAAAACGCAGAAACACAAATTCAATCCAGCAGGAGAAATTAAATAAAAAACGTGAACAACGAAAACGGTACCTCAATTGTCGTGAACACAAATTGATAAGCTCTATGGCTTTCCAATTTGATTAAATAATAAGTTTTCATGATTTTAATAATTAAAAGCTGCTTTAATTAATAAAATTTTAATTTCTATATATAATGGAATGTAGTAAATATATATCCCTTTCTGCGTGCATGACATACTTCCTCCTCAATAATCTAAAGCAAATTTTTAATTTTCTTAGCAGTCTTTAAAATATTCACCTAGAGAGTTGTAAAAAATTTTAAAAAGAAAAACGAGCTCAAAAATGACTTAAAGAACGTATTTTTTTCAGAAATATAAAAGATATAATCGTATTTGAAACTTTTTTATATGTAGCAGAATTCGAAACTGATGAAGACATTTATTTTGTCAAAAATGCAATTAATACAAAAATGCAATTGCCTTTGGAACCTATATATATATATATATACATATATTAGAGAGAGATGGTATTTTTTAAAATACAATGAATGATAAATATACAATTGCGATTGGCACTTTTTTTTTGTAAGAGAATGTAATTTTGTATTTGTATGAATTGGAAAAATGTATTTGGAACTTTTTTATGATAGAGAATGGGTTTTTTTTTTTTTTTTTTTTTTTTTTTTT
>BMAW01087331.1:9340-31621 GCA_019974015.1 Nephila pilipes
GTTCACCTAATCACGGGATAACACGAGTTCAAATCAGGAACTAAATTTAAAGCAAAAAAAAAAAATATTTAATGCATGCTTGAAGGTTAAACATTTATTCCATCTAGGTTGCCGTTACGTGCACACGAGATACCACGAAATCTAAACAGGAACAAAATTTAAAATATTTTACTTTTCATTATATCTGTTTAAGCAAGGTTGAAGGTTAAAATATTATCAAATCAATCTTTCCGTTCAGGTGGTGTGTATTTTTCCGATCAGGGAACACTTAGTTCTGCTCCGGAACTAAATTTTCAAAAATAACTTTTTTTTTCATTTCTATCTAATTCAAGATTAAAGGATAAAATATGATAATATCAAGGTTTCCGTTAAGATGACGAGCACACGGGATACCACGAGTTGTAATCTGGAAATAAATTCAAAAATTTTACTTTTATTTTTACTTCTATTTCAAGTAAATTTTTAGATTAAATTATTGTTATATCAAGATTTTCTTTTAGTTAACGTGCACACGGGATACCACGAATTCTGAGACGGAACTAATTTTAAAATCTAACTCTTTTTAGTTTCTGTTTAAAGCGAGTTTGAAGGTAAAAATATTATCATATCAGTGTTTACGTTGAGATTACATGCACTCGGGAATATCACTGTTTCTAATTAGGAACTAAAGAAAAAAATAAATTAATCGTTTCCAATAAAAGTAAGTTTAAATGTTAAAATATCATGATATCAATGTTTCCTTTGAATTACTTGCACACGGGATACCACGAGTTTCGAATCAGAAACAAAATTTAAAACTAAATTTTTTTTCTTCTATTTATTACGTATTTGAAGGTTAAATAACTATTCTATCTAGGTTTCCGTTAGATAACGTGCACACGAAATTCTATGAGTTTAAACCGGAAAAAAAAAAACTTAAAATATTTTAATTTTTTGTTTTGTTTCTGATTAAGCAAGTTTGAAGTTTAAAATAATATCGATTAAAGGTTTCCGTTAAAGTGACGTATACACAATATAGCAAGAGTTTAGCTGAGGGAATAAATTTTCAGAAAATAGCTATTTTTATTCCTCTCTAATGAATGTTTTAAGGTTAAATTATTGTTCTTTAAATATTTCCGTTATGTGACGTGCACAAGTGATAACAGGAGTTTCAATCCAGAAATATACTTTTTAAAAAAAAATTTGTATTTCTATTTAAAGGTTGAATTATATTGACAGGTATTGAAGATAAAAATATTTTTCTATCAAAGTTTCCGTTAAGGTGACGTGCACACGGGATACCACGAGTTTTAATCGGGAACTATGTTTCAAACAAAAAACTTTTTTTTTATTTCAAGCTTGTTTGAAGATTAATTAATTATTCTATATAGGTTTCCCATAAGTGACGTGCACAAGCGAATCTACAAGGTTAAACAGGAACAAAATTTAAAATGTTTTTTTTTTTTTTTTTTTTTTTCTGTTTAAATTTCTTTTGTGCTCTTTGTTATCTAAACTCTAGAGCATGTAAACAGTTCAGCCTGGATAATGTCTACAGTTCTATCCTCCAGAGACCGAGAAACATCGTTTACAATAATCCCACCAATATTTACATCTTTTGCTTCTCCTTCATCTTCGTTAGCTAGTTCACTGGGTTCTGGTGATACTACAGCAATTTCAACATCGCTCTTATCTAAACTATTTAATAATTAATTACGATGTTTTCTCTTACTTTATAAGCCTTTGTATTGATATAATTCATCAAGGGTACAAAACTAGGAGGAATATATACATATATATATTTTACTCTTAGTTCCTTGGGAAGAAAAAATGTGTCAATTGAATGGTTATCATTCCACTGTCCTATTTAGAGAACAGTTAAAAACAATACGCTGAAATTTATCTAACAGCAATAATACTATAATTAACCACCAGGATGATAACGAAAGAGAATTATCAAATAAAAATATTCAAGCTAAGTGACCAATGTGAAGTGATAAGGAATTTGCAAATTCAAAGAGAAAATACAAACCACACCCTCTAATGCAAGGAATAAACGAAGTATCCAGACAGGGAAAGAAGGCAGACACATTCCTCATGCTAGAAAAAGCTAATACATTACCCCTATATGTTACAGTTAACAAAATATTCGTATTAAACCCTTACAGATCTTCTAATGCTATTTTTCAGCTTTCCTTTAAATAGGTTACAGTGGAATAAAATGGGTTTTAAGTTAAACTTACCTGAATATAGTGAGGAAATATGTCCACTTATGGTAGCGAGTGTGTTGCTTTTAATGTTTCCTCTTCAAAATATTTGGAAAATTCTTGATAAAACTGACGACATTCCCCATATTTTTTATACATACTGGTAAGTAATTACGCGAAAGAAATATTCACTGAATAAATTAGAGTGCAACATGTTTCGCAAATAGCTGCTGACTGATACTAACACCTACTCATCGTGTCAGTCAACCGTAATTAACAAACTATGATCAAAATAATCAATTATTGAACAAGTAGAAAACAATTTAAAGACTGTGCCACTAGATGGCGTTGTATCATCTAATTGACTGTGAACAGAAATGGAAAAAGAAAGCAGTAAATAAAGTTTTGAAATGTAGTGTTCATCTGTGGAAAACATAGCAAAATGCTGCGCACCTCTAGTTTAATTCTGTAAAAACTCAACTTCCACTCAAGCGATGGTTCATCTTGACAAGATACATGTAAATTTCCGTTAATTTCTTTCTATAGATGAAAAAGTTACCTCGGGATGCATGAAAGGGCCCGCGGGCAGTAATTTGGACACCCCTGGTGTAGAGCGTCGCAGTTTTGTTACGTAAGCGAGAGACAGAAGAGAGTGCGAAGAACATTGCTTCAGCTTTTAATGCAAGCTGATGTCATGGTTACAGCTAACAGTTAAGGCACGTGAAGAAGTTGAAAGATGTATTGGAGTTGAGAACTAAAAAATACTTTGTGGGAAAGTAAACGCTAGTTAACACAATGTTATTATATAGGTCATTACATTTTCCTTCGTTGGCTAAACTGAATTCCTGGGACCATCATTTTAGAGGGATTAACTCACGAAGAGATAAGTAGTGAGACCAAAAATTAGATGTTTATAAGTTAACAGAGAAATAGTCACAGATAAAGTATTATTATTTTGCCTATAGTTTACATTCAAAATTTAAAATACAGCGTTCAGAAGCAAATGAGTCAAATCAGTCTTCTTGTGTATGCTTAAAAATGTAACATCATTTCGAATTCCTTAGAGCACTTAGCAGCTTGGTAGGAATACTTAATCCTAAAAATATAAACAAATAACAATTCTGCTTTGTGGCATTTTGATAAATTAAGAATTTACAAAATACAAGTATATTAAATACTTTAAACAAGAAAACTTCCAAAATGCAGTTGAGCATGATGTAGTCGTATAGCATAATATTTAATTTTACACATACAAAGCAATCTAATGTTTTTTTTTAAATCACACCATTGGTTGTGATAATCAAATATATGAAAATTTATCAAATTACAATTTAAAGTACTTTCATATATTGAGTCACTAGTACAGTGTTTAATAGCAAACACAACACAAAAATATAAAAGCACTTAAGAATAATTATTGATAAAATCCATAATTATTTTAAAATCCTGTTTGCATAGTAATCTTTCCGTGTGGGCTATTCTATGAAACTACTAAACTATATAATCAAAATGCATACAACTGCATTGTATTTATTTAAATATTAGTAATATATTCTATTATTTATCATTTATATAATAAATCATCTATTTCTTATAACACCGAAACATGAGAGATCACCTAAAAACGAGACATTAATTCATTTTAGTATAAACATTATTTAAAAATGTAAGTTACCACTAATAATTACACAGTTTAAAAATATACCTTCATTTAAGAAAATGTTAAATATTTATTTCAAAACAGCATAATATTTATCATTTATTATTTATTTCAATAAAATAACGTGTTTCACTTGACTCCAAAAGTATTGCGATCCAAAAATATTTATAATAATATTCATTTTAAAACCTTTATCACACATATCTAAGTAAAATATTCATGGAACCATTTTATAAACATGTCACAAAAATTAAGTACCTAGTTATAAATAATTTTCGTAAGATATTTGAATAATATGTCATGCAATATTTAATTTTTTGTAATTAAGTTTTCAAAAACCACACACTTTGAAATTGAATGATTTTAAAATTTTTTGGAATTAAGACAATACAGGAACACATCATGCAATATATTTATAAAATTGTTATTATCGTAGAGTTAAATTCTAATATAAATATATGATAACTTTTCGAATATAAGTATAAAATATAAGTATAAAAACACAATAACAATCTCTCAAAACATCCCATGATCATAAGTATTTTACTATATCACAGAGTTCTTAAAAATGGAAATAATTAAAAATTGGTTTTTTATATACGAATATACCAATCAGAACCCTCTGCAGTATTTTTATACATAACTTTCGAAATATTTGAATTAATTTCAAAATTTGGAACAGTATATCACATAATACTTCTAGTTTACGAACAAGTATTTTTTTAATAGATTGAATTCAAATTTAGAATCTACTGCATGGCAAAACGCACAATACAAACGGTTCAAACATTGTGGATTTAAATTTTAAGGTAGCCCTCGTGTTGCTTCTAGTGCGACGTCAATAAAAACTAAACTAAAACTAAATTAAATTTTAAGGTACCTGCCTACCTTCGAAGAGGAATTTTTTTAATTAATTGAAAAAATAACTTTTTATATGAATTATACTATAAGATATGGTTAAAAACTTAAAATACATTGTAAAATTTGCTTAAATTAATAATTTTTTTAATACTTCATCTCAAAAAATACATAAAAATAGCAGTAAAATGGCACTTGGGCAAAACACCAAAACTGCAATTTAAAAAAAAGATATTTCAATTCCGTAAATTATGTTACGATGAATTGAATTTAATTTAGGATTTGTACCTCTATCACAATTATAACCCTGAAAATTAAATATTTATAGGAAGTCGTACTTTAACATACAGAAAAACCGTACAAATATGTGAAAAGTTATGACTTTTATCATCAATGAAATGCAAAGTAATCAAATTATAACAATAGGGGAGATTCAAGACCTGAATTCACTTTCATATAGTATTCCATGAAAGTTTCATAACATTATATACATAACTTTTTTTCAATACGAAGTTTTGCGTTGAAGCAAAATATAAAAATCTTGATTTTGAGAAAAAGCTGAAAATACATTTCAACCCAGAAACTTACCTAATTAAATAAACATTTCATATTAAAAGGCCCCTGATTTGTAAAGTACACTATCTGTATTACTTAAATAACTTATCTTTTTCTTCCTGATGGCTTTTAAAACTTTCCTACGCTTACATGTAACAGGTGTTGTATTACGCTTCAATTCCCTTATTCGATTGTAATCCAACTTTTTGTATCCCTTTGTAGTGAAATAGCCCGGATTTTCAATGTTCAGCTTATTTAAGACTTTTAAGCAGCCTTGATCCCTTCGTTAAATTGTATAATTGCATCCTATGCACCCAATTTCACAGTTTTTAAACAAAAAAAATTTCCATTAGTACTCTTTGTCATATTACACCATAAAAGTATTCATTTGCATTTTGGGTCTTGGGAAATTCATCTTGCATGTTGGAAGATATTTTGATGGCGATATTACGTAAAATATCAATGAAAAACCAACATTAAAGTTCCATTTCCTGTAGCAGAAATCTACTTCCAGTTTTAAAATTTGACCAAGACTATTATTAAAATACTTATAACTCAAGTTATATGTAGCATAGAAATAAAATTGAAACTGCTGTAGAAAGCTGAGAAATCCGTCTTTAATAATAAACCGTGAGTAAAAATATCGACTATTTGATCAAAAATCGAGTTTTAAAGGTAGAAGTATACCTTAAAATTAAGAAATATATGTACACAAAATAATCCTCAAATTTGTACTATAAGGAAAATTCTAATTTCGGTATAAAAATCGTTACTTTATTTCTTTTATAAATTTCGAGTAGAATTTTAATTACAGTTAATATAAATATGTCATAACTTACAATCCAAATTCAAGGTTAAACAACTTAATTTGAAATCTAATCTCCTAATTAATTTATTCTTGTTTGGTGATTCAATTTTTTGATATTTTCTATCTTAAGCTTCTTGAAGTTCACATTTGATCCATTTCTGAAGAAAGGTAATTATAATGCGAGAAAAAACTTGTAGGTGATTAATGTTCAAGGTTCACCTTCGTGTTTTAATTTGTTGATTCGGGACATTTTTATTCTTCCGTTTCGATGAAGGTTTTGATTATCTTTGAAACAATTTCTTCTTATTATCTAATATATTTGGATAACTTGTAATATTTTACAAGATCGAAATATTCAAAAATATTTAAATGGAAAAAGTGGTAAAATAGCCTTCTCTTTTTTAAACTTTGTAGTATTTAATTTACTTGATAAACTTTTCACGTACCATAGCTTTTCATTTTGTTGAGTTTTGTTCACTACGAAAGGTAAAGCTTCCTCACAGATATGTCGATGTAGAAACCATGAGATTTTCCCGTTGGTGGTTACCTCTACTAAATGAATCATCTTTGCGAGACATTTCATTCTTGATTCGAGAATTTGAAAGTAAGCAAACGGACCTCCAAATTTTATTTTTCTAAAGTTTAGTTTTGAAATTCTTTCACTTTTTTATGACACAAAAAGTGGCAGAAGTTTCTGAATGGAGTTCAAAAATTGAATATTGTTGTAATGTAAAAGGAAGTTAGCGAAATAAAGTTATGCAGGCCCTCTCTCTCACACACAAACAAATAATACAATTTACTTTACATATATATATATATATATATATATATGTAGGATTTTCCAACTAATTATTAAGCAATTATTTTTATTTTCCAATTTACTGTAATACCAGTTCCTCCAATACTCAATGGATGTCGCCACGAATCAGAGTCATGTGATAAGATCATGCAGCGCCACCTATCCCAGAACAAAACTGAGTGACACTCATTTTCGCGCTCTCTTGCCGCCACTTTTTTCGCTTCTCTTCTCCTTCGCTACCCGTGTCGGAAGTAAACTTCAAACGCCCGAGCGCGTTACAGCGCCCATCGCCAATATGGGTTAAATGAGGCAGCCATCTATCTTCATCAGACGAACTGGTCAACTTACTTTTCATATCATAATGTAAATACTTTTCCTTTTTCATTATCTCTACTAATAAACAAGTAAAGCTACTGCAAGCTTCATCCTTGAATATCATCAACAACATTACATGGAGTCCGAAATTACCCACTAGACAACCAGTCCTTTGCGTAAGAGCAAACCATCGTAGATTCGGGATGAACAATTTTCATCACCCCACTGTCTACAAAATTTATGGCAGCTCCAGCCGGGATTCTTTCAAAATTTATTGGTAATCGGTGCGTCAAAATTAATGAGAGAGAATTACAAGAAGAAAAGAAAATTAGATGCTCGCCCTGAGATCAACAAAATTTCCCAGATGCTAATGCCGACGTATGCCTTTACAGCAAGAATAGCCAATGACCAGCGACAACAGATCCGCCTCTACAGCAAGAATAGCCAGTGTCCGGTGACAACGTATGCCTCTACAGCAAGAATAGAAAATGTCCAGTGACAACGTATGCTTCTACAACAAGAATAACCAGCGTCCAGTGACAACGTATCTTCTACAGCGAAAATAGTCAGTGTACAACGATAACGGATCTACTACAAAGAAAATGTGTGCCTCATCCATTTGCATGATTAGTTTTCTACGACGACGAGTGTGTCCCACCTACAAGTAGAACCTCAGTTTTTCTATCATTAAATGCTTTTTCGCATCAAGTTATTTATTTGTGCTAGTGATAATCTAAATGTGTGTTTAGTTTAAGCTCTTTATAAAGGCCGTCGATTCCTGAAAGAGCGTTGTTTTAAAAAAAAAAATCCAGCGTATATTAATGTGCAAGTTTCACCGCAAGATTCCAGATACTGTAAAACATTTCTTTTTTGGACAATCATCTAATTCTAATGAAGTGCAGTCATGTAATGTTTTTTTAATTATGAAAAGAAATATCTGAAGAAAAAGTAAATTAAACGTATTATTTTCTAAGTGCATTTATATATATATATATATATATTCAAATTGTCATCTTAAATCAAAATCTAGGAGTGTCTTTTTCTTATTATTGTGTGTGTGAATTGATATGCCATGATACCAAATCAGTCAGCGTTCTCACGCCAGAAATGAATAAATGCATAAGTAATTAAATTTCGAATCACAGTTAACGTAAACATTAATCCTTCCCAGGCAACTGTGTATAACAATTTCTACTTTCCCATGAGATAACTTCAACGTAGCCAAAACAAATGTCAGTTGTTTGGTTTCACTGAGTCTCAATGAATGATAACTTATTACTTTTAAAAAAATAGGTTTGGCAGTCTAATGAATTCTAAACTAAGTGAATTGAAAGTGTATTCTCAAAATAGACGATTTTGTTTTTTTATTCTATGATTATTTCACTGTATGTCTGAATATTTTTTGGTTCTAATTTAATTACTTATATTCTTTCAGAGTGTTTAGTTTTAGTTCTGTGGAAAATTCTAACATAGGGATTTCAGATTGATATGATAAATAGTTCTTTTTTTAAAAAAAAATGCGTACTTTAACAAATTATATTGCAATATTATTTATATTATTTTCACAATTTATTTCAAAAATCATTGAATTAATTATTGTGTTCAATATATATTTTTTACACATACATTTATTTAAGCGAATTAATTAAACGATAATCACCATAATAAGCGTGTTTCATTTTAAAATCACTTTTGTTGTTATTACGCAAAAACGATTAGAGTATAAATTTTCAAATTAATTGTTTCTATTTAACTATTCTCATATTAATTTTAAAATGTCGTACCTCACTAAAGGACGTCGGGAAGATATTTTTATCCCAGCGGAAGAATTAGATCTAAAGCCTGATTCTTCAATGACTGTTAAGATATTAAAGGACTTAATCACTAAAGATACTGAATATGATGAGGAATTCACTAAAAATTTGTTTACGAGTATAATAGAGCAACGAAAAGAAAAAGAAGAAACATTGCGCCTTGAAACACTACGAAAAGAAGAAATTCAAGAAAAGTTGCGCCTTGAAACACTTGCCGAAGCACAACGAAAACAAGAATTTGAAGAAAAGTTGCGTCTAGAAACCCTTGCAATAGAAGAGAAACGACGACAAGATCAACATGAAGTTGAGCCATAGCGATTAAAATTGAAGAACCAACTCAAATTATACTTAACGGTTGACAAAACCGACCATTCAAAATTACTAGGCAAGGAAAGATCCAAATTTCTCCAAAAATATAAAGTTAAAGAAGAGATTAGCTTATATTTAGTCTTATTCGAACGACAAGTGCAACGATTAACAATTTCCAAAGAACATTGGGTTTCATATCTTTTAGGACTCTTACCGTCCGAAATTTCTCACATCATCGCACGTGAACCAGAGGAGATAGCAAACGACTACGACCACGTAAAAGAACTTCTTCTTAAAGGATTTAAATTAACGCCGGAAAAGTTTCGCCAGTTATTTACTACGCATCAAAAAGTTTATAGCCGCACTTGGACCGATTTTTATCACGAACTTGCAACATATTTTGATGGATGGACATCAGGGTTAAAAATCGAAATAATTAATCGATGAAGAATTAAGGAAACTGATCATCTCAGATCAAATGAAACGTAGAGCTCCTACCGACTTTAAGCAACATTTTCTAGACGAATGGATAACGATAAATTCGCCAGCCGAATTAGCAGAAAAGTTCGAAGAGTATGAAGACGTCAGGAGAACATTAAGTCAAAAGCCAGTTAATACGCATTTTAGGGGGAAATAAGATTTCAGAGCTTCAGAACAATTTCATCAGTTTGAATCGCCTCGAAAATTCGAACAGGATAGATGAAATGGGAAAGTTGCAGCAACCACTAGTTACAATCGACATCACGATGCTCAACCGGCTAGTCACAGAAGTCATGAAGGAAATCACGTAAACTCAAATCGACGGATCGAAAATTGAATTCATGGGAGAGAAAGGTATTCGAATTCAAATATTTCTAATCACGCTCAAACGAATTACTCCAGGTTTAGAAGATTCAACGATTCAGCGAAAGAGCTAAATACAAGCCAGACGAAGAGAACTACGAATTTTACGAGAGAAACAAGCAAGCCTACGGCAACATGTGCCACTATCAGTGAAGAAAGTCTACGCACCAAGGAAATAATGTTTGGAAACAAGAAAATTACTGCGCTTATCGACACCGGAAGTACCGTCAGTCTACTACCAGCAGAAGAATCATCGATCCAACGAAACTAGCGAAGAACAAAATTCTCTTAACAGACATAGGTGATGCTCAAGTCACAACGATAGGATCTTTCAAACAAGAATTTAAGATGGATGAAGAAAACTATTCACTAACTTGGCATGTAGTACCTAAAGCAATACTAAAGTTCGAAGCAGTCATAAGTTCTGACATTTTAGAACGAACATCAGTCAACTTCACGAAGAATGGTGTATAATTTGTTAAATATGAAAATCAAGCATTCTTAATTCAGATACTAGCGGAAAACGTCGAAAAAGTAGAATTGAATCACATAGGAGATCCTGAGATCAAAAAAGAACGAAAATGATAGAAAGCTTTAAGCCTGAAAAGACGACAAGCACCGATGTTACCATGCGAATTATTTTAAAATATGATGAACCAGTTTGTCAATCGCCACTCCGATTAGCACTTATGGGAGAGAAAAAGTAAATAAACCGATAGAAGAATGGCTGAAAGAAGGCATCATACTCCCAAGTTCGTCAGAATAGTCCAGTCCAGTCGGAATGGTCAAAGAGAACGATGGAACTTTGAGAATGTGCATCGATTACTGAAAACTTAACCAGAAGTTAGTGAAAGATAAATTTCATTTACCTCTTATCGAAAATGTTTTAGATACGCTACAAGAAGCAAAAGTTTACTCCACGTTAGATTTATGAAACGGTTTTTTTCCACGTTAGCGTTGAGGAAGATTGCAGAAAAGTCACGTCTTTTATCGTACCGGATGGACAGTTCGAGTTCAATAAAGTTCCTTTTGGGTTAAGTACGAGCCCAGATGTTTTTCGGAGATTTGTTACAAGCATATTCAGAGACCTTACACGTAAAATAATTTTAGTAAGCTATATAGATGACCTTATTGTTCCAGCAAAAGATGAAAGAGAAGGACTCCAAAAACTTAAAATTGTATTCGAAGTTGCAAAAAAATATGGTCTAGAGATAAAATTCAAGAATTGTCAGTTCCTAATGCGAAAGGTTGAATTTTTAGGTCACATAGTAGAGAATGGAATCATAAAGCCCTCAGTTGCAAAGACATTAGCAGTTGCAAAATTTCCAGAACCAACGATCGTAAAGAAAGTACAAAGTTTTCTAGAATTAACAGGATATTTCAAAAAATATGCCAAAGATTACTCGAAAATTGCAAAACCATTAAACGACCTCACAAGGAAAGAAAATCCGATGGTTTTTGGAACACAACAGAAATAAGCATTCGAAAAGTTAAAGAAAGTATTGTCTGAAAGTCCAGTCTTACACATTTACAAGTATGGAAGAAGAACAGAATTACACACAGACGCAAGTAAACTAGGCTACGGAGCAGTTTTATGGCAAGTAGCCGACGATGGCAAATTACATCCTATTTATTATATATCGAAGAAAACAAGTCCAGCTGAAGAGAAGTATGATAGTTATGAATTAGAAGTTCTCGCAATATCACTCTAAATGGGGATCAGTGATGTGTATTCGATTCACCTTTAGAAGCTGTGTGTCCCGATGAAAATGGTCTACAGCTCAAAGTGATTACATGAACAGTGATTGAAGTCAAGAGTTTTTTGCTGACTTGTCCAATTTAGTCTGAAGTGTTACCTCCGACGTGTTTTGGGGCAGAGAGAAAAGAGCATTCGACATAACCCTACATTCATGTTGTAAAGAGTACAATACAGAATACGCGGTCTGATGGGCGATCTGGAATTTTCTTCGGTGGAAGTACAAAAATTTATATCATTCAAAATGACAATTGGGTAACCAAAAGCTATGTAGACGAGAAACTGACTCCTCCTGTCACACTTAACGCAACAGAGATTGGTGATTTCCTTATTTCAATGGATGATAATACCAGACGCCAGACAGCTAGTTTTGCGAAGAAAATTCTTAAAGCTGAAGAATGCAGCGTGTGGAGTGGCCAACATATTATCTTGACCTAAATCCAATAGAGCAAGTTTAGGACTTACTTTGCTAACACAAAACGTCGAGTCTTAAGCCTCCATTTAATATCCGGAAAGTATAGATTGCGTTTCTTTAAGTGTTCATCAAATTCTTATCAATAACATTTTAACATTCGAGCTAATCAATTTTTTTTGGCTGATCTACGGAACAACACGCCTTATTTAATATCTAGTATGATTTCAAAATAATAGTTAATGCAATTTGGATGTAACCAAATTTTTGCCCTAGAGCAACTTTCCATGTATTTTCCTCCATTTCATAAAAATTAGACACCCATATAATACTTTGTTTGCATCATATTTCTGTAACGCCTTTGGTTATATATGCGCAATCAATTTTATAGCAAAACATGGTGATTTCGCATAATCATCTTAACTCTTTTGCTTATACACCTTTTTTTTGCTTATATATATATATATATATATATAATCTTACACATTTACATATATATATATATATATATATATGTCGCATTTATTCGCATCCAAGCCACCAACGTTTCTAAATTGAAACACAAATTCTTGACATATTTTTGTATTTTTGTAAAAAATATTTAAAAAATATTGTACAAAGGTTTATCGGTATCCGATATTTACCAAAAGATAAAATAAATTTAAACGAGAAATTGTAAAAAGTGAATAGTTCAGTTGTTTCAATAATTTATAACTTCATTCATGAGTCAGTAATTGTGAATGTCATGTTCTGAAAATGTTCCCCACTGTCCCATCAGACTTCTGAACTGTTTTCGGGTTCTGAGCCATTTTCCCACAGGGTGTCTTCTTCCGTTCAATCGGCTGCTTTTGTAATGCGAAACTTTTAAAAAGAATATATTATATCGTCAAAAGAAGTATTTTTTCCATAGCAAGAGATATCCATTTTGTTGTTTTCGAATCACTTGCCTTCTTGATTTTCTCGGAAGCAGTTAAAGTGTTGTTTTCTAAACGCAACCAGTTTTCGTACTCTCCTTTTAAATAGTCATTAAGTGACTGAAAAATGCTTACGCCAAGTGGTTGAAGCTGGCTGGTCATACTACTCGGGATTATCACGAAATCGGAATTGTTTCAACTCAGCTTCTTTTTTAAAGAGTCGATCAAATGATTTTTAAACGCGTGTAGGATAACGAATTTTCAGTGAATTTAAGAACTCCTGGTCTGTTATTAGTCAGTAAAATAACCATACATTCCATTAATTTTAGGGGTTATCCATTCATTTTCTTCTAAACGCTACTTTTACATCTCTAAGAAAATTTCCGTTTGTTTTTGAGAACTAATTTGCTGTTATAGACTTTCCGGGCATAGCTCGCGAATGCCTCTTGTTTAAATAAGACTCTAAATTTTGTTGCAACACAAACAATATTCTTTTAAATATATCTTTTTCATAAAATTTTTTCATTCATAAAATTATTTTTATAAGTTTAATTTAAAAGATATATATATATATTAACTAACACTTAAAAATAAATGTATATAATCTAACGCAATATTGAATGTATAAGGACACTCCTTTTACAAGAAATCATGCGAGATTAATATGGTAACTTTTATATACCGATAGAAATAATTTTAAATTAAATACACATAAGACGTACACATATATAATCTATTAAGTAATTTATATACTTACAGAAACTTTCAAATTGTCCAGCAATATTTTACATGTTTGTATGTCTACTCAGAAATTCTTAGATATGCTCCGCCGGGAAGGGCCGATCAAGAAGATTCAGTGGTATTTCTCTGTCGCGTGGTTGTTATCTAAGAAAAAAAATATGACTATAAAATGTAATTAAATGCTTAATGTCAATAACTTGTGATAATCAGAACTTACTTCTTTTATCCTTTAATGATATTGGGTATTAAATGAACAATACTTTCATTCTTTTTATTTAAGCTGATTCAAAACTGATAACTTGGATTAAAATGTTTTCTTTTCTCAATGTTGATGCAGTAAAAGAAAAAATAGTGCTGCAAAATGTTTTAAGCATTTATTCGGGTGTATTTATTTGCACATGTTCTAAACTATTGCTTCTTTCCATTAGTAGTATAATACTGTCTAACGAAACTCTTCATTTTTAAATGCAAAAATATATTTTAAAAACTCTCCGATCCCACCAATTTCATACCTTCCGCAACTTATTCCTAATCATTCTAGCTTTCAGTATAAAGGGATGGATAAATAAAAAAAAATTAGAAGAATATCTGAAGCTGTATTATTTCTGAAATCAGTGAAACATACAATTTCAATCCTCAAGAAATTTTACATGTACAATTTTCTTTGAAATGTTCAATAGGCATTTTATAATAATAATCTTTTTTTTTTTTTTTTTTAGTGTCAAACGATATCAGTATCAGTTTTCTGTGTCATATTTTACATGTTTAAAAAACTAATTTACTGACCTGTCGTGTCGTATAAACGCCTCTTTGCATGAAGAAGCACCAATAAAAGAGGTGACCCAAAGTGAACACGCAAAATATTGCTCCCATTATTATAAGAATTTATAGACCTAAGAAGAAAATGTTGTTCTTAGGTTCAACTTTAATTGCAACTCACTTTTGGTAAACACAGTGTTAAGTAAAAAAAATTATAGCACATGATTCTATAAGCCTAGAGCTTTGTTTCATCAAATGCTATACCAAAATATTTCGTATGTGTATTACTTGAATCAGCACCAAATCCTGCGAATCCCGAATCCATAGTATGTTTTGTTCAGTATTTTATTGAATGTTTAATAAATTGAATCAGAATGGTACAGTTCATATTCTATTTTCAAATAAATTGTATTAATTTTATTCCAGAAATTACATAATTTATTTTATTCTTTCAATGTCTTGTAAATTTAAATGGAAAACGTACAATTTATAATAATTTTTGCAATTTTTTCAGACTATTTGCACCAAGATGCTATCTAGGAAATTATTACAAAACCCAAAGTGAATATCTTATTTCGGAAGTTTTGATAATACTTCAAAACAATCAAGCTAATATCTTACAATTGTTTTCAAAATTACTACTTATTTATTTCTGTACCTTATAAATTCTACATGGTAACATGTATGTCTTTCAATATGTTATGTTATTTCAAGCGAGAGAGAGAACGAAACATTTAAAATAGAGCAAGGATAATCATTCTTAAGTAGGGAATCATTATTAAAAAGTAATGAAACTATTATTATACAATCATGTATAATAAGATTCTGGCAATTAATAACTTTTTTATTACTGAAATTAGTACTTATTTTATAAAATACCATCAGAACCAAAAAAATATATCTACTGAATTAACCTTTTGAAGACGGCGGGTTTTGTGAGGAAAAGGCCCTTAAAGACGGCGCCTTAGGCGATGTTTACTTCCCCCTTTTTTATCGCTCATGGATGGCACCATACATAGGCGTACAAAAGAAGCAGGGTAGTCGCTGGGGGTGGGGATGTTCCCGCAGTCAATGGGGATGTTCACGGCTTAGAAAGTCCCTAAATACAAAGAGTCTCCCTTTCTTAGGGAAACATATTTTCTTGGAGATCTCAATTACGATTTCAGTACAAGAAAATTTGAGAAATTTATTTATTTTATTTTTTTAAAAAAGAAATTATTTCCTAACAATTTAAGCTGCTTTTCACCTAGATTTCCTTTTTCAATATTATTAAGAGCATTGAGAGAAATAGCACAAAACAATGATGATAATATAAAACATTGCATAAAAAAATGAAACGCTTATTTCATTGTAGACAAAGGTACACACAATAAACTAACCAAATTTAATTGATATTATTCAAGTAAAATTTATTTATATTTTGATTTTCAGTAATTTTTTTTAAAATAGATATAAAATATTTTAAATTTATTTTTAATTCTTTTAAATGCAGGAATTTGATACACACCTGGTGTTAAAACTTAAAATAATCAAATTAGAAATAAGAAGAAAATAATATGATACTTCATAAATTGCACGTAATTATAATCAGTAATACAAAATAAAATAAAAAGCAAAATTGCTGATCCTGTCTCTTGATGTTATAATGTAAAATTCAGACTTTCTCAAATCGATAATGAAGTAAGTTTAAAAGCTCTTATAAGTATTCACAGCATTTGTATAACAATAGACATATCATCATAAATAAACTATGCTCTTTTGGAAACTTCATTATTACTTAATTTATAATTGTTTTTCTCTTTTAGAACATGCCAGAGAAATCTTAAAAATTTAAACACTCTTAAGAATTTTCTTATATATCTTCCATGAAGGAATGATACATTTGATGTATAATTGTCATTTTTTATTGTTCCATAATCCATTATACTGTGATACATTAATATTTATAATATTGAATGAATCCTAAGATTAAGTCTAAATTTTATTAACAAGCATTTTTCAAAAATGAAAACTTTATTTTTCTTTGATCTAATTCTTCCTATATATGCTGAAAATTATGATAAAATATTCACTATGGCAAATAAATGAGATGAATAAAAAGCAAAACCATTAAAAAAAAGGTGTTTCGCATTATGCTCTAAAATGTGAGTATCCTAAGGCTATAAATGTTGGCCTTTGTTAAATAGTGCCACATTGTAGTTTCCACATGTTTTGACGGTTAGGTCAAACAAAAGGTGAAGATTAGGTGTTCCAACATGTAGCAGAGCTGATACGCATTAAATCAAAATCCTTACGTTGCCGCGGTGTGGAAATTAGAAGTGGACGCTCTAGCTCGGCTATCGTTCTCGTTACTTGTTTAAATTACGAGGACCGTCTTATTACTTTGTCCCTTATGTTACTTGTAAATGAAATATTAATAATTTATCAGTTTACCTACGTGTTCCTAAAAATAAATTCTTTAAATGCACATAAGAAATTTAAAATTATTTTTTTCCCAATAGTAATAAATGTTTCAATTAATAAAAAAGAGGAAATGCTTTGAATTTTTAGAATACTTCTTGTAAAACGCAAACAATAAGCTGATATCGAAGACAAAATATTATGACTGCAAACATTTCTAAGTTGCCGAAGAGCTTCACGTATCTCGGTAATCTTGTTTATATAAAAGGAATATATGATTCTTATTTGTACTTAATTGTTTTGCAAGTAATGACAACATACTGGAGCTTCTTACCTTTTTTTCACTTTTCGTACAAAAAGTTATATTCTTAACCTTTAGATAATCCTTACTTTTTATTTAAAATTTCAAAAGAATTGCATAATATTGTTTTAATTCTAAGATTACTGCTCTGATTTTTGTGCGATAATAAACTGATTTTTGTGTGTGATTTTGTGCATATGATAGAGCCAAAGCCAATACATTCCTACGAAGACAACTCTTTCGATCAACATTCAAAATAATTACAAAAACCTTTCCTTCTCAACGCACAGACTCCTCAATCGGTTTAGAAAAAACTGACAACAATTTTTCTTTACTTTCTTCAAAACGAAGGAAAACTTTAGCTTCAAATATCGTTTTTTCCCTCCCCCCCCCCACTTCGTCTGGACAGTCCCCTAAGTGACTGGGTCCTTTTTACATTATCTCTCAAAATCTAACACAATATCAGTTCACTGAACGGTTATTTTCAGTTTCCCGATAACGTTCGCAAAGTAGAAGGCCTTCTTTTAAGTTCGTCGGCATAGTTTCTATTTATCCTATGTCCGACAATGTAACAGAAAAGGAAATCACTTTCTAAAGCTTTATTACGGCAATAAGAGGAAGAACCACGGAAGAATAGTTTTCCAGCTACATGAAAGCAACCTTGAAGATTTACAAGAAGGCAGATGTGCATTTCTAAGTTTTGTTACACCAAAAAGGCATATGATAATCAATAATGACCAAAACCTGAAAGAATCAACAATAATCAAGAGGGAGAAACATTCTTTGTCGATATGAAAGCTTTTACAACTTGTTTTTCATGCTCATTTACAAGAGCTATTTGATTCTCTATTCAGTGTTTCAAACGTTCGGGTGCCTTAGAACGCACCCGAACATTCCTTTCTTTGTACTATCGTACATAAAAAGTGTGACTCATGAATAAATAGGCGAGAAAAAAAAAGAAAACGAACAAATTTTTTTTATTTCAATGTAACTATCTGTTAGATTCTGATTACATTTATTTTTCAAATATATTTTAGAGTATTTTGCAAATTTTATCGTAATTATTATTATTAAAGAAACTTATTATATTTTTTTTAAAAAAAAAAAAACTTCTTTTAAGTTTCGAAAAATCAGGAAATCCAACACTGTAGAACTTTTAAAGTATAATATATAACAAAAGCAAAAATTTTATTCTTGCTTCTAAGGTTTTTGTATAAATCGGGGAATTTTTCTTATGCTAAAGAATTTGCAATATTCGTCTCCTACAAATTTGAAAGAAAAAATATCGGAATTAATAGTTTTTGTTTCGAAGACTCAACTTTTATACATCAATTGTCATAATAAAAAAATGTCGGAAATAGTTTCTTGCTTTTATAAATTCGAAAGACTACAATGTAGAGTTTTAAAAATCTATAACAAATATTTTTGTAATTTTTTTTTTGTTGCAAATATTTTTTTCTTTTTTTGTTGTTTATACACGATTAAAAAAAAGTGTTTTTTTTTTTTGATGTTTCGATATAAAATTCTTAAAAACTGTTTTTCAATAAGCATAACTTAAGATAACAATAAAAATATGCTTCTGTACAGCAATACATTGTGTAATTATGCACAAATTTTCATCAAAAACAGAATGCAAAAATTGCTTCAAATTCTCCACAAATATATTTTAAGTAGTTTTACAGGTATAAAAGTTAATAAAAATGTAGAACTGAGGTATTTTTAAATCTGCAAAATGCATAGCAATACGTGTATTAGTAAAAAAACATTCATTATGAAAATATGTAATTATATTCTTTAGAATGAAAAAAATAAAATAAAAATCATAAAAAAAAAAATCACCACTTAAAGTTATAACACTTTTTTGAATAAACTTTGGAAATAAAATTTTTGTGTAACATATATTTCTTAGTAATATTTATATATATTATTATTTGAATAATAAAGTAAAGTGGAACCTTTTAATAATAAAGTGGAACTAGAAATTAAAAATTTATTTCCAAATATTTAAATATTGTTTAAGTTCAACATATTAATCCAATAATTTCATTACAGCGGCTCCTTTTATCACATTATTTCCTGTAAAAGGTAAAATTGTCGCTTTATGGGTTATTTGTGGGTCGTTCCAGATTTTTTTTATTTTGTTCTTCGGAGACAACCTCATCTTCAACCTCTCGACTCAAATTTAAAGATTGACCTAAATCATCTTCCTCATTTTCTAACTCACAATCAGAATCAGAATCATCAAAAATTTCGTCTCTAAATCAGCTAAAATATTCTGAATCTCTTCCGTGGTAAGTTCTCTTTTACGTTTAGGCATTTTTTTTTAAAAAAAATCAAATTAATTTAAAATGAAATGATTAAGTAATCGAGATGACAAAATCACTTACAAAAATAACTATGCACTCACCGCTAGTGAGAATTTGAGTATGAAGGAAAAAAGAGGGATTTTTAGGTAAGGGTGAAAGAGGAAACTCCAACCCCCCTTCCTTCTGAATACAAAAGAAACCGGTCAAGCAGATGATGTTCCGGGGCTATAATAGGCCTCATGCTGATTCGAAAGCTGTTTACAGGGGAAAGCACGGCTTGGCCGCTACATCGGTCTGCGCCGGCTTTTAAGGGTATATTCCTTTTGGCCTGTAGATCGGCCAGCCGTACTCAAAAGGTTAATAGTTATAATTTTGATCCGTTCATAATGAAGATATTACATAAAAATATTTCTTAATAAATTTTAAGAAGAATAATTTAAATAAAGATTTAAGTTCAAAAACGTAACTCATTTGATGGAACTGATTTTAAAGAAAATTTAATAAAAATGATTGTAAATAAACCAACAAAATAAAAACATACGACAAGAAGGAACATCTGGTTATTCCATAGCTAATCTACATTTACATTTTGTGAACAAAACCATAAAAGGAAATAATTTTATTATTTATAGATAGGTAGAGGCCATAAGTAAACCATCTTTAATGATAAAATTGTTTTGTAGCTAAACTAATTTTTAATCACAATCTAAAGATTTAAATTTAAATAACACAAATAGTAAACATCAAACAGAACTTATAGGTATAAAACTGAAAATAAAACATATCAACATATTCAGATATAAAAATGTTAAAAAAGTTATTTTAAATTTGAAATTATTAAAGCTCCTAAGGAGAAGATTATTTATATTACATGATTGTTTCAATGCATATTTTTGATATATATATATAGAGAGAGAGAAGTTTTTTAAGCAAATTAATTAAGTGGAATTCACCATTATAAGCATGTTTTATTTTAAAATCACTGACTATTATTATTACGCAAAAAAGGATAGAGTATAAATTTTTAAATTAATCGATTCTATTCAACTATTCACATAATAATTTCAAAATGCCGTACCTCTCTAAAGGACGTCGGGAAGACATGTTTACCCTCTCGGAAGAATTGGATCTAAAGCCTAATTCCTCATTGACTGTTAAGAAACTTAAGGACTTAATCATTAAAGATACAGATTATGATGAGGAATTCACTAAAGATTTGTTTATGAGTATAATAGAGCAGCGAAAAAAGAAAAATTTGAAGAAAAATTACATCTTGAAGCCTTTTGCTATTGAAGAAAAACAACGTCAAGATCAACACGCAATTTAGCAAGAGTGATTAAAATTAGAACACAAATTCAAATTACGCATAACGGTCGACGAAACAAACAATTCAAAATTACTAAGTTATTAAATATCCAAATTTCTCCATAAATATGAAGTTAAAGAAGATATAAGCTTATATTTAGTCTTATTCGAACGTCAAGTGCAACGATTAACAATTTCCAAAGAACATTGGGTTTCATATCTTTTAGGACTCTTACCGTCCGAAATTTCTCACATCATCGCACGTGAACCAGGGGAGATAGCAAACGACTACGACCATGTAAAAGAACTTCTACTTAAAAGATTGAAATTAACGCCGGAAAAGTTTCGCCAGTTATTTACCACGCATCAAAAGGTTTATAGCCACACTTGGACCGATTTTTATCAAGAACTTGCAACATATTTTGATGGATCGACATCAGGGTTAAACATCGAATCTTTTGAAGAATTAAGGAAACTGATCATCTCAGATCAAATGAAACGTAGAGCTCCAACCGATTACAAACAATGTTTTCTAGACGAATGGACAACTTTTAAATTCACCAGACGAATCAGCAGAGAAATTTGAAAAGTACGGAGACATCAGGAGAACACTGAATCAAAAGCTAGTCAATACATATTTTAAGAAAGAACAAGTTTTCGAAACACCAGAAAAATTTCGACAATTTTGAATCACCACGAAATTTTGAACAGGACAGATCATGTAGGAAAGTTGCAGAGTCTATCAGTTACAATCGACATCCCGAAGCTCAATCATCCAGTCACGACTGTTATGAAGGAAGTCCCGAAAACTCGTATCAACGGAACCAAAATCGAGAACACCGAAGAGAAAAATATTCAAGTTCTAATGTTTCTAAACACGCACAAATGAAACAACTCTAAGCTTACAAGAGTCAACGATTCTACGAAAGTGAAAAATAAAAGCTAGTCGAAGAAAACAAGGGTTTTTTACGAGAGAAAAAAGCAAGCTTACCCAACATGTACCACTATATACGCACCAAAGAAATAATGTTTGGAAATTAGAAAGTTACTTTATCGACACTGGAAGTACCGTCAGTCTACTAGAAAAAAATTACCAGCAGAAGAATCTTCAATCCAACGAAGATAGCGAAGAACAAAATTCTCTTAACAAGCACAAATGAAGCTCAGGTCACTGCAATAGGATCTATCGAACAAAAATTAAAGATGGATGGAGCAAACTATACATTAACTTGGCATGTGATAC
>BMAW01087336.1:0-26477 GCA_019974015.1 Nephila pilipes
TTCTTATTATTTTTATCTCTTGCTTCGTAATTTGTTTACAAGGTAATCTCACAAGTATTTAATGGGGTTAAGATCGGGTGAACGAGGAGTGTTTTTGAACTGTTTTAGAACATTGTAGGGCAGCCATTCTTGTACAGTTCGTAGTGGTAGCTTTAATGGAGTGCCTAGCCCTGTTGGGCTTTAATCTCCGGTTTGATATTTATTACGCTTGATTACTTCAAGTGTCCAGTGCAATTAAGAATATTGAGATTTTTCATAAATTAACTGACTAAAAACTTGATGAATTAAGTTCGAGCGGTGTGTTTTGGATCATTATCTTGCTGAAAGATAAACGATTTCTGAAATGCTAATTTTGCAGCGCTGTGACAGTAGATTATTTTTAAAATGTTCGGATAACAGAATTGATTCCTTATTCCATCAATTATTACTAAATTATCTACCCTAGCCGCTGACATGCAACCCCAAACCGTAATTGAACCACCACCGCGTTTAACAGTTCCTCTCCTGTTCTTTGGTTCGAGCCCTGCATTTGTTTTTCTCCACACTTTTGGGTGTCCATCTGATCCATAGATGTTGAATTTACTCTCATCTGAAAAAAATACAGAACTCCAGAAATCTGGTCCTGTTTTACATTCCTTTTGCAAAGAAAAATCTCGTTTTGCGATTACTTTGCTTACGAAAATTTTTTCTTCACATGTTCCGACCATGGTGTCCTGCCTTTCGTTGCACTCGGCGAATTGTCTTAGGATTGCAAGATTTACCCAAATGGTTTCCTACATCAGATTTTAATTTTGGAGCATTAATATTTGGATTTTCTCTGATTTTTCTAATACTATCCCGACTTTCTCTAACAGTGAATGTGAGTGGTTGACCAGTCCTAACCTTGTTTCTAGAACTGCCCTCGGTTCGAAATTTTTCAATAACTTTTTGCACTGTAGCAGGACTTTTCCCGGTGATCTTAGAGATTTCCCGTTAAGACTTGCTCCCTTTGCGTAGTTTATAATTAAATCTTTCAGATCTTGTGATAGGTCCTTTCCTTTTGGAGCCATTAGTAAATTATATAATTATTTTGCGTCTAACATAGAAAAATGTAGAAAAACCTTTAGAATTATCCATAACATACAACATAATCATACAGAAGTGTATCTAGACTTTTTAAATGACTTACAACCTTTAAATTTTTTCAGATTGCATAGATACTTATGTGATGCAAGTTTTTACTGGTAAAGACAAAGATCTTTAAAGTTGTAAAATAAATTAAGACAAAGTTCGTTTTTAATTTTCTTCAAGTGTAATTTACACTCAATAAAGTATATTCTCCAATGATATATATATATATATATATATATATATATATATATCTTGTATTTATTTTAAAATTTTTGACTTTTTGATTGGACACTAGAGGTTCATACATACTTCTGTGACTAAGTGTATATGTCTCTCGCAAAGCTATAAATTAGATTCATCTTCCTGTTGTTCTGCTTTGCATTCTTTTGTATTCATTTACAGTTAATGTACAGTGGCACAAACAATTGAGGATACACCTTACTTTTACTTGATAAATCCAACTTTCAATCAAAATAACACCTTAACCAGAAGTGCAAACGAATTTTTATTCTTAGACATAACAAAAGGTTTAATTAACAGTAAAAATAAAGAAAAATTAACGACAAAATTCTAAAATAAAACTTTTTAGAGGCATTTCAAATAAACATAAGCAGATTTTTACCTCAAAAAATTGAGGATACACAAATGAAATTTTTGTTTAACTACTAATTTTTGATTTCTTTTTGCTTGCTACTAATAATCTAAGTTTGGGAAATTTTATCCTAAACTTTTTCAACTGTTATTTCTGTCTTTTGAAGTTGGTTATAATAATATAAAGCTGTAATTTTAAATGGAAAATGGCTCCTCGGAAAGAGACTAGTATTGATGTAAGAAAATTTATATTAAGGTTATTTAAGAAGGGAAAATATTATCGTGAAATAGCTGAAATTGTCGGTAGAAGTCACTCATGTGTCCAGAAAATCATTGGGAAATTTAAACGCGATGGATTAATTCAAAATAAGAGTGGAAGAGGAAGGAAAAGTATTCTGAGTGATGTAGCTAAAACGAAAATTTTAAAAGATATCAATATTAATCCTAAACTGAGTGCAGTCAAACTAGCTGCAGAAACTTCTCGAGTAATCTGCAGAAGTGTAAGTGCTAAAACTGTGAGAAATGTGATTAGACATGCTGGATATAGCAGTCGAGTAGCTAGAAAGAAACCTTTCATAAGCTTACAAAGTTAGAAAAAGCGTTTGGAGTTTGCAAAAACTCAGTTGAAGACAGAAAACTTTTGGAAGAAAGTTATATTTAGTGATGAAAGTAAATTCAACATTTTTGGAAGCGATGGTCGTCACTCCGTTTGGAGAAAGCCGAACACCGCTTTGGATCCAAAAAATTTACGTCCGACAGTTAAACATGGTGGTGGCTCCGTCATGGTTTGGGGTTGTATGGCTGCAAATGGGGTAGGAAATTTAGTTTTTATAGATGGTATAATGGATCATAAGCTTTATATAGACATACTCCGCAACAATCTTAAAGAAAGTGCACAAAAATTGGATTTAGATGGAAATTTTATATTTCAGCACGACAACGACCCCAAATACACGGCACGTAATGTCAAAATGTGGAGTCTTTTTCATTGTAAACAGCAATTGCACACACCGCCACAGTCCCCTGACATCAATGCCATAGAAAATTTGTGGGCCACTCCAGAAACAGCGGTCCAAAAACACCAGATTAGAAACAAAGCCCATTTAAAGCAAGTGTTACAAGAAGAATGAGATAAAATATCTCCAGATACCACTAAAAATTGGTCGAATCGGTACCAAGACGTTTGGAGGACATTATAAAAGCCAAAGGACATGCAACAAAATACTGATACTTTCTATGCATGTAATATATCGAAAAAATTTCATTGGTGTATCCTTAATTTTTTGAGGTAAAGATCTGCCTATGTTTACTTCAAATATTTGTGAAACTTTTGATTTTAGATATTTTTTTGTTGATTTTCGTTATTTTTACTGTAAATTAACCCTTTTATTACGTGTAAAAGTAAAAATACGTCTTCTATTCTAGTTAATGTGTTATTTTCATTAAAAGTTGGATTTATCAAGTGAAAGTAAGGTGTATCCTTAATTGTTTGAGCCACTGTATGTTACTCCAGAGTAAATTCTAATCTTTTTAGTGTTCCAGTTAAGCAAAGTTGTTTATACTAATATCAGTTCTTAGATAATGGAGCTCTTAATATCAAATTGATAACCTTTACTTGACTTTAATTCTATGTGACAATATCTTTTAATTCTTTCTTTCGCGACAATGGGCGAGCTTGAAAATTTTACTATCGATCCTTTTTCAAAATAAGCATGCCGATGCCTGACGTGAACTTTTCCCTATTTTAAGTATAGATATCAGCCTTAGACAAATATAAAATAGCAGTACTTGATGAAATGATGTAAATGTGAGGTTATTTGTTATAAAATACTTGCTTCATTCATGTAGTTAGAGAGTCATAACCATACTGAGTTACTTACAATGACCTAGAAGTATAGCAACATCAGTTGGCGACTAACTACGACGTGGACAATGGCGTATAATATTTCGAAGTACCTATTCGAATTTAAAATTCTGATTTAGAGATGAATAAAAGGTTGTCTTTGAAATACATCTCTTGACAATTTAGCTCTAAGGGATGGTCGACTATTTTAATACATTTTATGTAACTTTTTTGGATGCGATCGGTTGATTTGGATGTGAATAATTATTTCTTTGAAAGTGAAAAATTCCAGGCTGTATTTTTTTTTTGTAAAAGATTATTTTCACTATATATATATATATATATATATATATATATATATATATATATATATATTGGACAATGAGATTGTCTGTTTAGTGTTTGTTTTTATTAATGCCTCGTAAGTAGCAACACGAGGGCTACTGGCGACAGACCTCGTTATTCTTAGCATCGATAAAGTGAAGATGACGACATCTGAGAGGGCACCCCGCCTTTCCTAATTTCCACATCTCGCCAACGGGAGGACTTTGATCCTCGATAGATTTAACATGAATCAGCCCCACGGCGGGTCTTTAGTGGCATCAAGGCTCGAATCGACGGCTCGACCAAAACGGTCGGCCTCGAGTCCACGAACATGACCACTAGGCTATCGCGGCCATCTTTTCTTGGAAAGGGAAATGATCCAGGTTGTATTTTGTGTGTGTGTGCGAGAGATTATTTTCAAGCTCTCGCTGTCAGTGAGATTAGCTGCACCATGAACCATTTTGTATAGGTCGAATTTTAAGAGTTACACATATTTTTTTCTTGAGCAAGCGGGATTTCCGTAAAAATAATGATGCCAGAGTGCAACCATAACGCATAATTTCTTATCGATATTTATATTATCATTCAATTTGTATTAATGCTATAACTCGCGGTCCACTTAAATCGGAGTTTAGTAATCGTGGGTCCCCCCTACCTCGATTCAACGGCTCCTGCTATGTATCTCTTTTAACTCTATGGTAATTTGGCAACCCCTTTTTCTCTCTCTGTTACTTAAATATTACTTTTTTCTCTCCTGTCAATAATCTCCACTCCGATTCCGTGACATCAGTTCAATAACCCGTTCGATTTCAATGCAGGCCCCAAGTCTACGAATGGGAGCATGTGTTGATGAGAGAGAACGATCCTCATTAAGTGATAGGCCGATCGGGTTTTCTCGTTCGAACTCTTGCTCATCCCCAAAAGAGTTCACTCCTCAATAAGTGACCTTGATCACGTCCTCCGATGGAACACTTCTTTTCGACTGAAAGTGTTCCAATGGGATCTTTAGCAAAACATGTTTCTGAGATTTCTCTTACATTCTCTCTCCCATTCGATTGAGCGGTAACGATTAACCCTTTACACAGAACGATCGTTCGAGGCTGGTTCAAAAAGTATCCGTTTTTCACGACGGATGGCGTTGTTAAGGCAAATTGATATCATTGAGAGATGCCATTTGGGAAAAGGCAACAAAAATAATGTGACACTGAATCAAAATTTGTGTCTCTGTTGAACGGATTCATTGTTATACAGCAGAAATGAAACAAGGATGGAAACCGTAGTGTACCTAGGAGACGAAGAGGGGTACAAAGTGACATATGTACACCCCAAAGAGTTTTCTCTAAATTGAAATATTTCCAGATAGTTCTTTTATCATACTTTTATAGATGTCCTTAACCTTAAACATAAGAACTTTTGTATCAGCAGAATTTTTCGCGAATTTTATTTTAGGATAAAAAAATTTAACCAGTTTTTGAAAGATATGCCAGTAATTTTACTTCTTAAAGAAAAATTCACGAAACACAAAGCAGTGGAGCTTATTATTATTTTAATCCTACCGGTGTATGACCTCATATCTGCAGATGAAAATAAATTGGAAATACGGAAAGAAACATTCTGTACCGATTTCTCAGATTGTAGTATTTATAGTTTAACTGCAGAATTCAGCTATGGAAAAAGAAATTACTGACACAATATGAGACAATGCACTATATTAAATGCTGTAAACACTTTACAAGAGTTCTCAGTTCGATTTCTCCGAAGAGAGAGAGAGAGAGTGAGAAATTAGAGTTCTCTCTCTCTCTCTCATATTTCAACAAAATATTAATTTAATGTTTCCACCAGCGAAGAACCCTTATCCCGTCGACTAATGAAATGTTTTTACTTAAAATATTCTGAAAATTTAATAAAATGAATTTACTTAAGTGTTTGTTGACAAAACTGTGCCACATTTGTTCGCATGTCAAACTGGAACAGCTATTCTATTTTATTTATTTATTATTTATATTATTATTCATCATTTAAATTAATTATACACCTTCCTTTAAAATTAATACCTTTATCTATAGAAATCATCTAAACTAGACGTACATTCTTTTAAATACAAAACATCTTTTAAATTTAAATAGTATTAATAATAATTAAACATTTTTTTTCCTTTTTCGTTCATTACATAAAACACATAGTTGACTTTCATTTTAAAACCAAATAATATTCATTTCAAAAAGTATATAACATTTCTTATTTCAATACAACATATTCATTCAAATCAATGTATTATTTATCATTTCTCAACTAAATGTTGTAAAACAACAATATGCTTCATTCAAATCAAAAGTATATAAATTAAAGATTTTTGCAAAATAAAAACACGAGTATAAATAAAACTGCAAAACTGTATATATTCAATCTTAAATGATTTTTACTCAATTTTCTTTCAATGACGTTGAATTCATCGGTCCTACAGTTGCAAATTTTTGTTTTATAGATATTTTTATTTTCTCTTCAATGATCCTTTATATTTTTAAATTTTTTACAACTGATAAATTATATCAATCCTTGAATAGTTTTAAATAGAAGAAATGATTGATACAACGTGTTATTATATATTTTCCAGATTGGAATTTAAATTGAAATTGCTTCTCGTGAGTTAATGACGACCAAGCCCCAAATTAATTTCCGCCACTATAGAAAGTGTAGAGTTGTTTTCGGTGAATCTTCTCAAAGAATGTGTATTGACTGGAAAAGTGATAGAACCGAAAGAACGTCCTATTCAGGAAAGTTTGCACAAATTCATGGTATAGTTTCAGTGATTAAAGCAGTTTCGATATAGGACGTTTTCTTACATCGGGGATGTTATTCACCCGTGCACTCTATGGAAGGAGAGAGGTGTTATTGCCTTTGATGGAGTAGCGTTTGTTTTAGAACTCTGTCCAGCGGATCTGAAGGAACGGACTGGTCGCTTTTAAGTTTTGTATAATCTCGCAGCGAAAGACTGTCTCTGGCATATAAGGTATGGCGTTTTAACTTCCGGGTTGTTATACGAGAGTCACTGTACGCTAAAGACAGCGACTGTCTTCAACAGCAGCGCAGAAAAACGCCTTGTCTTAACCTATCAGACGATGATGTTCTTTTCAGCCCAGGATAGTAGAACTCACTTGGACCTCACTGGTCCAGGTTAAAACACTGCAGGTCACAGGTTAACATTCTCTCCCCCACGAGGGAAGATAACATCCCAAACTGTGAACAAACTCCTCCCCAAAAATAAAGGATGTGATCCCTATTTGTATACTTTTAGTGATCATAAAAATTCATGTTTTAATGTTTTTTGTTACCTGATTCATAGAAAAAAATCTTGGTGTGTTTGAAGACGCTTACCAAAATATTATTTTCTGAGTCATATTTTCTGGACAGTATTATAATTACATTATCGACCTACAAATACTACACGATCATTCATTTTTTGTCTGCATTGTTTCAGAATGCTTCCAGATTTTAATGCAACTAGCTTGCGGTGTTCCGTGAATCGTCCATTCGAGACCCGATGCCCGCAGAACCGCCATGCAGATGGTCGATGCACACGTCTAAATTTGTAGAAGTACCAGAGTTCTTCAGTTGGTGCTGACCCCGAAGGCACATAGTGATCTTTTCTTTCCCATGGGGTTTTACTGTCTTTGGTAAACTCGGGTGACGCACTCGGGATCACCTAGCGATCCTTCTCCGACCCTCTTTCTTGTCAACCATTTGCTTTTTCAACTTCACGTCTAGACCACAGTTTAATCTTGTTTGGCGCAGCATAGCCATATCTGGCTCTTTGCGCCAATAAACTTATTCACTCACTCTCTTCAGTTGGTGTGGAATGGAAGAATAGAGAAGGGAGTGGCCTCGCACCAGATAGTCATTTTTCTTTGGTAAACATGGGTGAAGCACCCTCGGAATACCCCAGAAATCCTTCTCTGGTACGACCCTTCTTCTTGTCAATAATTTGATCTTTTTTCAATTTTTTCACTTCCCAGACCACAGCCATGCACCTTTGGGGTTATGTCAGGGGACCTCGGGACTGTCTTCTTTTGGTGGGTGCAGACATCATGACCCCGAGGCACCCTAGTGATCTTTTCTTTCTCATGGGGTTTACACGGATGACCGCCACACACACCTTGTTGCTAACGGTCTCTATTTTCGACTCTCCTTCTTGTCAATGATTTTTTTGCCTTTTTTCAATTTTTCACGTCTGGACCACAAATCTTGCTTGGCGCAGCATAGTATCTGGCTCTGCCAATGAAACTTCCTTTCGCTCTCACACTCATGTAGATCAATTCAGGCCGGGGCTTAGAATGTTGAGATCCGTCGCCAATAGCCTTTATGTTGATTTTCGGTTAGTTAATGTATATGAAACAGAATAGATTAATGTTTAATGTATGTATAAATGAAACGATATATATATAAAATATTTAATATATATATATAAAAATATTTAATATATATATAAAAAATGTTTAATATATATATAAAAAAAATATTTGTATATATGTATATATATATATATATATATATATATATATATATATATATATATATATATATAATATATCCGATCCGTTATTTAATATATATATATAAACAGTAATCACTGACGCTCACAATTCCTCGGTGGTGTGTCATAAAGAAATAATATTTGCATTAAGTCACAAATGTTGCAAACAAATGCACACAAAAGCTTCAAATTATTTGTTAAGATACTTTCCAGTTGTCAGTTTCTGATTTCTGCAAAGTCAATTAATCACAACGAATACGCTTCGTCAAGCGGCGATTTCGAATTTCAGTCGACCCCTCTCTCCTATTCCAACATAAAGGTCTTCGAGCTCTCAATGCTTTAGCATGCCTTTAGGCCGGAATAAAAAGTGTTTTTTCAACATTTAAATCGAGTTCTATCTCGAAAAAGAAATTTGCATATTTCCAGAAATGGTACGAAAATTAAAATCAATATTGAGGAGCAAAACGTTCTGTACTCGGAGATGTTTGGAATCTTCTATTACACGATTTCAGAGTTGTCATCAGCTTATACTAACTCACTGGAAATGAGTAATGTGTCAGGGGAAAAAAAATAACAATTCTTCGAGTTACTTCGTTTGAAAACATTCTTTTTCCGTCTCTGCGTTTGTTTTGCGTCAGGAATGCCTCTTGTTCTGTGAAAAGAACGTTTTCAAATGTAGGTCGAACGGGGCTCGAGTTCTGCTTCGAATGGAAGCCGCGTGATCAAGGAATGGATTGGACGCATGTTCGAGGACATCAGTTATTGAGGCTGCTGATAAAAAAGACACTGGATTTGAAAACGGGAAGATGATTTTCCGTAAACGCGCATCTAAAGAAGCACGAGTGAAATCCTTTTCTCATTCCTGCCACCTCACCTTGGAATGAGCGGACATCGCTTCTCTCGACTCAAATGCGGTTGGGAATAATTATTTTAAGAAAAATCAGGGGAAAGTACTTCACCCTCCGTGACGGAACAAGATCTAAACTCGGAGAGCACTTTCAGTTTGGTTTCAGCGGCTATTGTGGACAGTTGTTCAACCCTCGGACGTTAAAGTTCACGGTTACTGAAAATAAGTAATACACAGTTTATGGTCTACATTTTTTTTTGAAAAAAAATAAACTTCACAGAATGATAAGCAATGCATATTCAAAGGAACTGTACAAACCTTTTTTTTTTTATTAACATGGTGGCTCTCTTTCTTTGTTGTTTTATTAATGTCGCAATAGATGCAACACTAGAGTATTGGACCTCGTCATTTTGAACCTCGTTCAAGTGACGAGGACGACACCTGAAACTGACCTCCTCTCTAACTTCACCTCGCATTTTCTGTTTACTGGAGCTACTTTGCATTTGATTGGTCGCAGGGACCGGATGATTCAGTTACACAGCTGGTCACCCAATCTATAATTCTCCAAGCATTTCTTCTTTGGGGGTCTTAAAAGATAAAGTGTATGCACTACATTACACACACATTTATGCGGATTTAAACAATGATTTCTGCTGTTGTACAATCAGCCTGTTTGGCAGTCATTTTCATATCGAAATTGACATAATACGTGTAAGTGAAAGGAGTTATATCACACATTTTAAAAAAAAAACCTTTCACGTTTCTTTGTATCTCATATATAACTTATCACTGTGTGTCAGCTTATTTATGAAAATATAGAATTTTGAATCGGATGAATGATTTTGAGTAACCCTGTATTTATTTATTTTATCTTCCAGATTAACAATTGCGTGTTCTGGATTACTAGCGGTTCAAACACGATATTTTGAATTAATAATAAACTATATTTATTAGTATATGTTAGTTTGATCTGAAATTTTAGTCATTGGCAATTTATATCAACACAGAAGCGTGTTTTTTGTCACCCGAAGTGTTTCAATTTCTACGTTGCATGAGACAACAGCTGCAGATCACAAAAAAGCCCATTTTTACAAATTCCAAAGCAAATTATTTTGTTCCTATCCTAGTAGGTTATCGTCTTTTTTTTCCTTTAAAAATACTTCCATTGTGTACTTCTATAAATTCGAGGATATAGTGGAAGGAGGAAAAAAAGCAATTTTAATGATGCTTTTTTAAAAATAACTCTATTCAAGATGCCTTGAACTTTTTTTTTTAAGAACTTCCTCACCCTTAGTATGGATCTCTCCTTTAAGAAAACTTTTTTTTAAAAAAATGCCATTGTCTTATTCGAGTCCCAACCAGTGTTTCAATCTATTCACCAACATCTGATGTCGTGCATAAAAAACAACAAAATAAACTCGAAACCAGACGTTTTGTCTTTACCCATGAACACTGCGCCAGAAGAAAATGGCCCATGGATCGTTACGCTGGTCTTTTAAAATCTTTTTGCCGATTAAATGAACTAAATTTTTGTATTAAAAGAAATTAAATTGTATAAAGTACTGAGTTCACAGTAATAGATTTATTAATATAATTTGTATACAGTGTAAATCGAAAGAAAAGTACACTAATTTTCATATGTGAAAATATTTTCGTGATTACATAATTACTCATGTAACATGAAGTACCATTGCGTCATCAAGTAATAAGAAACAAAGAGCTCAATTCATGAAATGTAAACGAACTTAATTATAAGAAAATATTATTAAAAAAATAATTAATATTTTATATCGTCAAAAGTACTCACGACAAAAGAACAAATATATTCATCTTTTGTCTTGGCGCATGACAGCAGTGGTCAAGGTCCGGACTAGCACCGGCAGTTTCGTCGATCGCAGATTCGAGCGGATATACTGAAGACCCACCATGTCCGGATTGATACAGTTAATATCTGTCGAGGCTCAAATCCTCCTGAGGCGTAGTGCGGAAGTTAGGAGAGGAAGGTGCTCAGGTATATCCTCGTCACTCGACGGATGTTCAAAATAATAACGAGGTCCGTCGCCAATAGCCCTCGTGTTGCTTCTAGTGCAACGTCAATAAAACCAACCAAACCAAACAGTCTGCCTCAGGGACTTGCCTTCTTCAGGTAAGTACGGGCATCATGATCCCGAGGCACCCTAGTGATCTTTTTCTTTCCCATGGGGTTTACTGTCTTTTGTAAACACGGGTGACGCACTCCCGGGATACCCTAGCGATCTTTCTCTATTTTCGACCCTTCTTCTTGTCAACCACTTATCTTTTTTCAACTTCCCGTCTGGACCACAGTTTCATCTTGTTTGGCGCAGCATAGCCATATCTGGCTCTTGCGCCAATAAACTTTACATTCACTCACTCACTCAAACCAAACAGTCGAATCCTGGGTTCGAATCCAGATGTCTCTTTCAATCCGCCATATCGATGCCCGTTAAATCTGGCGAGGTTCCAACTTGTGAAAGTTTCAAAAGGTAGTTGCCCCCTCAGGTGTCTTCTTATAATTTGAATGAGGTTTAAAATGATGAGGCTCACCGCCAATAGCCCTCGTGTTGCTTCTAACAGGACGTTAATAAACAATCAAATCACAGCAGGGCGCCATTTTTTTTCTTATAATACATGTAATTAAGTTGAAACTTTTTGTGACTCGTTTTTACTATAAAAAACGAAGAAACTAAACTATTATCGAAGTAAACAAAACCGAGGAGAAAATTTAGTTTCAAATTATTTCTAGGACCAACACCTGATAAGAGGATTTTTATTTTGTGTACCTTTATATTTAAAACCTTTTAATTTGATCCTTTTTTTCCGACATTTTCTCAATTTCTCATTCATACAATAGGACGATACATCATTCCTGAGTTTAAAAATAGATTTTTTTTTTCGGGGGGGTGGGGAATCCATCTATCCAGATATACAACGGACAATTTATTCAAGAACGAAGCGCTTTGAAAAGCAGGTACATTTTTTTCAAATTTGTGCCCTCAGGGAACTTGTGCCATGTCAACCTGACCACATCTCTTCCATCGCAACGAAATTCACCTCGAGGTGCAATTCGCGAGCATTTCTTTCTCTTTCTTCATCTCCCTTCAAAGTGGCTCTTTTTTCTGAAGCAGGCAAGTCGGAAGTCATCATCAACCGATATTTTGTTTTCCGACACGACGTCGATTCTCAGTGAAGTCTCAATTGAGGTTAGGTCATTAATTTCCCCTTCCTCATATCTCGACGAAAAATTAGAGAAAAAAAAATGTAAAGTATCCTCGAGATAGATATATGGATTGATTCTGTTTGATTAACATAGCACTTGGAAGCAACGCTAAGACTACTGACGACGGACTTCGTCATTTTGAATTTGTATCAAGTGACGAGGATAGCCGCGGTTGCCTAATGGACTAGCGGCATACGTTGATTTCGTCGAGTCGGGGATTCGAGCCTTGATGCCATTAAAGACCCACCGTGTAGCGGGTCTGACGCACGTTAAATCTGGTAGATGTCTCAAGCCTTTCCTAGGGCGTGGTGTGGAAGTTTGGAGAAAGACGTGCCAGTGCAAGTGTCGTCCTCATCACTTGCGACCCGTGTGGTGACCGGGAATGACAGAATAGTCTCACTGTAGCTCATGCATGTCGTATAAGGCGACTAAAATGGGTACCCAGCGTCTGGGGGTATAGCCGGGCACCCTGCCCCTGGGGATTATATCAGGGGACCTCAGGGACTTGCCTTCTTCAGGGCATCATGACCCCGAGGCACCCTAGTGATCTTTTTCTTTCCCATGGGGTTTACTGTCTTTGGTAAACACGGGTGACGCACTCCCGGGATACCCTAGCAATCCTTCTCTATTTTCGACCCTCTTTCTTGTCAACCACTTTTACCTTTTTTTTCAACTTCACGTCTAGACCACAGTTTAATCTTGTTTGGCGCAGCATGGCCATATCTGGCTCTTGCGCCAATAAACTTTACAATCACTCACTCACTCACTCACTCACTCACCTCATCACTTACCCGAGGTTCAAAATGACGAGGTCGATAGTCAATAGCCCTCACGTTGTTTGTTGCGACGTTAATAATAATCAAATATTCCCGTCAAGTGACGAGGACGACTCCTGAGCCGACACCTCGCCCTTCAAACCTCCATATCCATTCCAAAGGGAGGACATGCAGCCTTTATGTGTATGAGATAACGGACGATGCTCCATGTACAATGGTCATTTTGTGTCACTAGGATTCGAACCCACGACTGCATTGAAATGCGTTCTTGCCTGCATGACTATTTGGTTGCTGCTGCTGAAAGTGTTTGTGGTAGCCTAGTGGTCATGGTCGAGGACTCGTGGTCGCCGCGATTTCGTCGAGTCGTGGGTTCGAGCCCTGATGCCACTAAAGACCCGTCATGTAGCCGCTGCAGATGCACGTTAAATCATTCAAGGTCCCAAGTCCTCCCCTTGTTGTGATGTGGAAGTTTTAAGAGAAAGGTACTAGCTCAAGTGTCGTCCTCATTCCTTGTCCAGGGTTCAAAATGACGAGGTCCTTCGTGAGAAACCTTCGTGTTGCTTCTCATTGCGACGTTGATAAACAATCACATTCAAGTGACGAGGTCGACACCTGAGCCTATACCTCTCTCTCCAAACTTACACATCCATTCCATGCAGTCGAGGACATGCAAGATTAGGATTACAGTAGAGATTTAACAGGCATCAAGTAACTTGCGAGGCCGTCGGTACGACAGTCCTTTTGTAGCATTAGGATTCGAATCCACGACTGGACTGAGAGGGAAACTCGCCTCCGTTACCACTCGGCTACTGCGGTTAAAGACTGAATCCACCAATGAGAATAATGTGCTCTCATGACATGCTTTCTGATTGGAGTAAATAACAACAAGACTGCCTTGGGACGGGACACTCGGTTGGACAGGAAAATGGACATTGTTTGTGCATTAAATGCTACCGGATATTTATTTATATCCGATTCAAAACTCCCGGTCATGGTCTCAAGTCGGCCTTATTTCCGTCGAGTTGAGGGCTCGAGTCCTTATAAACAATGATGTAGAGGGAATGATTTATAAAAGGCATGCTTTTTTAGTGACGGATTAATGTTTATTGTATTTTCTTGCATCAAAACTTATTTTTCGACATTTTAGATCCAAGAATGAAGTTCTTTGCATGGATTTGAAATGATTTTTTTTTTCAGTGTTCCCTTCCTCGTGAGAGAGTATGTCTGCGATTTTTTTTAACAATGGAAAAAAATTCTGAAGACTGTAAAATTTAAAAAAACAACAGCAACAACTTGAGCATGAAACTGTGCTAATTGTGTACAATGATCTTATAAAATGAGATCGGAAAAACTAGGATCTAAAGGCATTCGGTTTCTTAAGAGAAATTTTACGACTCTTTCAATTGAAAACCTGTTTTATCAATTATTTTTAAAGCGAAACATACATTCCTGGATAATAGACCAAATTTTAAACGGGTCAAATATTATTTCCATCACTCTTTTATCTTTTTAAAAGCGTTCGTCTCGTTTCTGTCATGAACTGAATATTACAAGAATACTTTGATTTGAAATTGCTCACTATTTTTCTTTCAAGAGATTTCCATACGAAAAAAGTTCTTACAGACAATATCCCTTGATATAACTATTATAGATAAAAATACGTTTGCGTAAAAAAAAGCTTGCCTTTTTACTAAGACTCACCGTTAGGTAGGGCTGATGCACGATAAATCTATCGGAGATCCAAGTCCTTGGGTTGAAGTTTTTAGAGTGGTGCAAACTCAGGTGTCTTCCTTGTCACTTGACAGAGGTTCCGAATGTGGAATCATGGGTGTTTTGCAATTCCTTAGTCACCCCAATTTATTCATCACATCCAGTGTTCATCCATACATTATAAACAAATCATGATCTGAGTTTTATTTTAGTTTTCTTTAAAGTCGCACTAGAAGCAACACGAGGGCTATTGACAACAGACCTCGTCATTTTGAGCCACGATCAAGTGACGAGGACGACACTGGAGCTGAAACCACCCTCTCCTAACACCCACGACCACGCCAATTGAAGGACTTTGTGCCCGACAGATTTAACGTGCATCAGCCCCGGCTGCACGGCAGGTCTTTCGCAGCCAAGGATCGAATCCGCGACTGAATGAAAACAGCCGGTCACGAATCCGAAACCTTGACCACTAGGCTACCGCGGACACTCAAGTATCTCTTTCACACTCGGTCACCATACGGGTACCCGTCTACGAAATGGACACACAAGATTGACACATCGTGCGGAGAAGCCCGGTGTGCAACCATAGTGTTTTTCCTTGAATTCTCTGCTTTGTTCGATTTAAATATTTTCTCTATAACGGACTTGGTTGGAGAATTTTTCCAACCAAATATTTTTAATCTCATACAAGATATTAACTTTACTGCATACATTTAATTTTGACAAAAGTTATCTTTTTACTATGCATTATTTATTGTTTAAATTGTAATCTCTGTTTTAATTGAAATATCTCACCTTGTGTTTGGCATATGTCCCAGGACGACTCGGGGTCATAAATTCTAATCAACTAACTAAATGGTGAAGTCCGTCGCTGGGAGTTCGACTCTTTAGTGGCCGCGGTATCTTGGTGGTCATATCGTGGACTCGCAGCTGATAGCTTTCGTTGAGTCGCAGGTTCGAGCCTTGATGCTACTGAAGACCCGCCTTGTACCCGGGACTGATTCACGTTAAACCATCACAGAGAAATAAAAGTGCTCCCGTTGGCTTGGTGTAGAAGTTTGGAGAGGGAGGTGCCAGCTCAGGTATTGTCCTCGTCACTTGACCAAAACTCCAAATGGTGAAATCCGGCACCAATAACTCTTGTTTGCGTTCTAAGTGCGACTTCAATAAGCAATCACCATAAAGTATGGAAGGAATTTGTCAATTTTATCTATTTTTTTCTACAAAATCAGAAAATTTAGATCATAGATGCATTGCTGGCATCTAATTAGAGGATTTCTTTCTTCTTTTATTTATTGGTTGTAGACATTTTTTGTACCATGCTAAAGAAATAAAAAATTTCGTTCTCGTGAGTTGTAAAACCAGAGGCGACTGATGTGTCAGACATGGAAACGTTTCCTTTGTGACCCAATTTTCAAATTTGATTTGATTCACTTCTCCGATAAAAGAGAAAGTTCGGTTTCTGCTAATGGATTTGGATTTGAGCTGAAACAAGGAAATAATCAATTTCTTTTTTTTTTTCAAATTCGCGTGATTGATTTCCCGTAACTCGCACTCGTTTCATGTCGACGTATACAACTCGCATTAAAGTCTTCCTGGAGTTTTTTCTTATTTTTATTTTCGATACTTGAGGGACAAAATCGATTAATTTTAAGTGCTTATCGCAAACTGGTGGAATAATCGACATTTGACAGCGTCATAGATCTTCTTTGGTTATGATTCATCGAAATCGCGTTAAATAGGTTCGATGAGTAATTAAGGCATCCATTAGGAATACCATCTGTTCTAAATCTCTCAGGCATGGTATCTCGAAATTTAATTCATTTCAAGCAAACGGAACTAGTCCAAAACCAAACGCCAAAACATTCCAGACACAAAACAAAGCAAGCCATCTCTAAAGCTAAAAATTACTATTTATTTGTCTGTGATGATCTCCATTGGGGTGATGATGGCAGCGATAGCCTAGTGATCATGGCTCCGGATTCGTGACCGACGGTTTTCGTTCAGTCGCGGGTTCGATCCTTGACCGCCAAAGACCCGCCGTGTAGCCGGAGCTGATGCACGTTAAATCTGTCGGGGCCCAAAGTCCTCCAATTGATGTGGATGTTAGGAGAGGGAGGTGCCAGCTCAGGTGTCGTCCTCGACACTTGACCGTGGTTCAGGATGACGAGGTCCGTTGCCAGTAGCCCTCGTGTTGCTTCTAGTATGACGTTAATAAAAAAAAAACTAAACTAAACTAAAACCGTTGGCATGATGTGGAAGCTTGGAGAAGGAGGTTCCAGCTCATGTTGTCCTCATCTTTTGACTGGCTCCAAATGTTAAATCCGGTACCAATAGCCCTCGAGTTGCTTCTAATGCGACGTTAATAAAACCAAACCAAATTCTTCAGATGGGTACGGGCATCATGATCCCCGAGTACAATAGTGATTTTTTTTTCTTCCCATGATTTTTAATATCTTTGGTAAACGCGGATGACATGCCCCCTGAGATACCTAAGATATACTTCTCCATTTTGCTTCCCTCTAATTAATTAGTTTTTGCCATTTTTTTTCTCATTTTTCTAACGTCTAGATCGCAGTTACATCTTGTTTGGCGCAGCATAGCCAGATTTATCTCTTGCGCCATAAACCTCAACTTCCTACAGTGAATTCATCATAGAATGTGTGACCATAGTGGCCTAGTAGTCATAGTCACGGATTCGCTGCCGGTGGTTTTCGTCAAATCATGGATTCGAGCATTGATACCACTAAAAACCCGCCGAATAGCCGGGACTGATGCACGTTAAAATATTTCGAAACTCAAAGTCCTCCCGTTGGCGTGGTGTGTAGGTTACGAGATGAGGGTGTCAGCTCAGGTGTTGTCCTTTTGACTCGACCGAGATTCAACCTTACGAGGTCCGTTGCCAGTAGCCCTCGTGTTGCTTCAAGTGTGACGTTAATAAAACCAAAATTTATGATTAATTGAGCTTTCAAAGTTTGTCTAGTTGAGTTTCTTTACACCTGTTAGATACTCAAACTGTTGTTCTCCCTAGAGGAACATCGAAATTATACGGGAGCTGCTCAGGAAAGAACACCGGAACAACTATTCTATGCATATCTAATCGTCTGCCCATAAAATAAGGGGACTTGCAGACAAACGGATATTTATTTACAATGCGCGGCAACTCTATTGTCTGTCTTCTTCATTGTATTCCAGAGTGGATTGTAGTTCAAATTTTCGGATGTTTCATCAGCTCTGACGTTCTTTTCTTAATAGACTCCAATATGACACAAAATGGATTCTTTTCAGCACGGATTTCATTCTAGGAAAAACGAAAGATTCACAGGAGGCTAAATCGCGGAAAGTCCCTGTGTTGCAATCCGTTTTTTTTTTTTTTTTTTATCCAAGAACTGTTCAGTGGAAGGAGCAGTGTGCGAAAGAACACCGTCTCGATGCCGAATGAAACCATTTTTGCCAGTTTTATACGCGATTTTTTTTCTAACTTTTTCTCTTTCAATTCGCATTACTAAAGCGAAGTTTTATGAAGAATGTACGATATCCTAACTTTTAAGGGTACATCCGATCTTCGAGAAAACCGAAGAGTTTCGAAGGTCAAAGACGACACTCACTCACTCAAATGAGAGACATTCACTCGAAATGATAAGAAACAGACCAAAGGGGATTATTTTCAGTTTTCCCCTTTCTAAAAGAATAATTTGTGCGCTGGAAAGTTTTGTAGAATTTAATTTTTTGTAAAAACTGAATCATGTGTATCGCAAGTTTAGTTTAGTTTAGTTTTTATTAACGTCGCACTAGAAGCAACACGAGGGCTTTTGGCGACAGACCTCGTAATTTTGAACCTCGATCGAGTGACGAAGACGACACCTGAGCTGGCAACCCCTCTCCTACATGAGTATCGCAAATACAGTGCTTGGACCTATTTCCTAATACCTATTCCCTTGTCATACAAGGAAATAAGTTGATTAATTATAAACGTCGCTCTTTGTAGGAACACGAGGACCATTGGCGACTTACCTCGGAAATCTTAGCCACATTCTAGCGAACTGGCTCTCTATTCTCCAAACTCCTACACCTTCCCACCGTGAGGACTTTCAGTTCCTACAGATTTAATGTGCATCAGTAAGTGGCATAAGAACTCGGAACCTACTACTCGACAGAGACAATACGGGGCGCTACTGGGGTAAAGTGGCGACATATGAGAGTAAAAGAATACAACTAATTATTATAAATGAAATACAGAAGATATTTGATTGATTGTGTGCAAAAAAAATTAAAAAGAAAGGATATTTTCTTGCTGTTGGAAATTTCTTTACTGGAAAAAATTTCAAAACTAGAATGAATGGGTGTCTCAAATTTTATTCCTACGGTTCTTAATGAATTGTGTCTAACCCCATACTCTAAAAACTCAAATTTCAGAAAACACGTTCTGAAAACGGTCGTGAAAGGGCGTTGAAATATTTAAAACATCCAACAGGATAATGGATGAGATCACTTTTTTTTAAAGATAAAAAAAGATAAATGGATAAAAAAAAATTCCTCCGCAGAGTTGTTGAAGGTGAAAAAAGGGAAGCTTGCAACCTATTATTACGTTTTTTGAATTTAAAACAGTTAAACTCTTGTGAGAAGACAGGAATTCTTTTCCCTCTAGGTTAGTTCTGCACATAAAGGCAAAAGAATTTATTGAATTTTGTTGTCATTAAGCTTGAGGGAGACAAAAACTCACTAAAGCAATAACGGCTATTAAATATCGATTAGCGATTAAGTTTTTCCTCCACTCTCACTTTTTTCATTTTTTAATAACTACGGTGCTTCCTCATAAATTTAAGCCGAATCCCCTATAGAAGCTTTCTATACTCCTAGCTAACTTTTTCCAACTTTTCTGATTGCCTTCCCTTCTAAGGCAGGAATTTTGTCGTCCGATTTTCAACCCCTTTTCCAAAAGTTAAAACCTTCAAATTTTGCTACAAGCTGAATTCGGATGACTCTATATTAATCAATTAAAAAATTGTAAATATGTTTTTTTTAAAAACTGAAATTTTTTTTTTTGTTTTTGCTTTAAGTGTTCTTGAAAATAATGACCAAAAAGGAAGAAAAAGGTGTTATTATAAAGAACATATCACAACAATTCTGAGAATATCCAACACAAACTCAATATTATTACTTGATAAAAAAAAAAACTAAATACTTTAAAAAATCATTGAAAAAACAAATTAATATTCAAGCAAATCTGATTTAAAAAAAATTATAGTAATTAGACTAAAATTTAAAACCTAAAAACCAAAAATCAAAAAATTCTTTTAAAGTACGAGAAAACTTTAAGAGAAAGCCCAGTGAATTAAAAGCAAAAATTGAGAATAATAAAAATAACGTAATTAATATTGTTTCATACTTTTGAAAGGAATAATGTATGTTTTAATAATGTATGTTGACCAAACCATATAGTGATTTTGTTTTGATTTGCTGTTTATTAACGTTGCACTAGAAGCAACACGAGGGCTATTGACGGTGGATCTCGTCATTTTGAGCCTCGGTCAAGTGACGAGGACGACACATGAGCTGGCACCTCTTCCCCTCCTCCCACTAACTTCCACACCACTGGGGATGACTTTGGACCTCGACAAATTTAACGTGCATCAGCCATGGCTACACGGTGGGTCTTTAGTGGCATCAAAGCTCAAACCCACGAAAACTTGTGGCCGCGAATCCGCGGCCATGACATTTTAGTGAATTGCATCATAATAAAATATGCCACCATACTCGATTCGTCACACTCGAGTTAGAATTCAGCACTTGAGGCTGGAAGTTTTCTTGGGTTCGAGCCTAAATGCCGCTAAAGTCCCGTTATGTAGCCGAGGCTGATGCACGTTAAATTTGTCTAGATTCAAAGTCCTAACACTGGGACGATGTGGAAGTTAAGAGAGAGGAGTTCCAGCTCAGGTGTCGTCTTCGTCACTTGACCGAGGCTCGAAAGGATGCTGTCTGTCACCAATAGCCTTCGTGTTGCTTCATAATACGGCGTTAATAAGAAGTGATTTGGTTTTAGTTTAGTTTTTATTAACGTCGCACTAGAAGCAATACGTGGGCTATTGGCGACGGACCTCGTAATTTTGAACCACGGTCAAGTGACGAAGATGACATCTGAGTTGGCACCCCCCTCTCCTAACATCCACACCACGCCAACGGGAGTTCTTTGGGCCCCGACAGGTTTAACGTGCATCAGCCCCGGCTACACGACGGGTCTTAGACGGCCAAGGATCGAACCCGCGACCGAACGATAACCGCCGGTCTCGAATCCGAAGCCATGACCACTAGGCTACCGCGGCCCCTTAATAAGAAGTGAATCGATTGGTACAAAACATTGTTATTTTGAATCAGTTTCATTTTAAATTATATGCGAGGATTATTCTGGTCGGAAGACGCAATTATGAATCAAGTCCAAGTGATGAGAATAAAATCTTTGACTCTCCTCTTTCCCAAATTCCATTCCACTCCGAGTGAGAACTTAAAGTCTCAGTTGTCTTCAAAGTGCATTTTTTCTTAATCGTTGGTTTACCTGGTCAAAAGGGGGCCGCGGTAGCCTAGTGGACTAGCGGCCGGCGGTTTTCATTCAGTCGCGGGTTCCATCCTTGGCCGCCAAAGATCCACCGTGTAGCTGGGGCTGATGCACGTTAAATCTGTTCGGGACCCAAAGTCCTCCCGTTGGCGTAGTGTGGATGTTAGGAGAGGGGGTGCCAACTCAGGTGTCGTCCTCGTCACTTGACCGTGGTTCAAAAGTAGGAGGTTCGTCTCCAATAGCCCTCGTGTTGCTTCTAGTGAAACGTTAATATAAACAAAACCAAAACTACCTGGTCGAAAGATACGAAATAACTTAGTTCATTTTTAAAAATTATGGGACGTATTAAATATATTTTCAGGCTAAGTACTTTCGAAAAAGATTGCCCAATTCAATTTTTTACCTCTTCACAAATATCTCTCAGTGATTGAAAGAAGGTTCTAGGAGAGTATTGTAGTATATCTACAGAACTTTTCATTGTAATAAGAATTCTTGATTGAAAAATATCGAGCATTCTATTGTTCTGCGCCGCGCAATTTGCTTCTCGATATCAGAAATAAATGCCACAGTGGATTCCACGGAGCATTTTCCCCCGCGAGATACGAATGTCAGTGGGCGATGAAACGGTATCGAGACATCCGATTGCATTGTGCGGAAGTAAACACTTATTGTTTTCCGAAACATTCTGAGGCAGTTTTTTCATCAAAAGAATATTTCGATACAATTGTTTGTGTCTCGAAAATTTTGTGGTTACATTGTTTTAAAAATAATCTTACTAGATTAGATTAAAAATGTCGGACATTCCATTTTTTTTTTTTTTTTTTTTTTTATTATGTAAATCCTTTAAAATTTGGAGATAAGTATTTTGTACATATTTTTGAACAAAAAAAGAAAACTGCAAATATAGATATTGATCTGTACATTTGCTCTATTTTTCGAAAAACATTGTATGGAAATCGTTACTTCTAGTAAAGTGGATCTCCAAAATATACGAAATTGTGTTTTTTTAGGTAAAAATTAAAGTAAAAAGATGTTGGATTAAGGCTCCCGTCTACCCCCCATTTTGATTTCGTGGACGTAATGTTAATCCTATGGAATTTCGACTTTAATTATCACATCTTTATTATTTGATCTATTCGAATGCAATAAAGTGCATTTGAAAGAGCAAAAAATAATCAATGCTTCTGTGGAATTACTTTTTTCCTAAGAATTTTAAAAATATTTTTATTCTTATTTTAATGATTCGTTTTTGAATTTTCCGGTCTTTGAAGAATATTTTCAAATATTTTTAAAAATCGGAGGAAAAAAGTAATTCAACAGAAGCATTCATTGTTTTTTGCTCTTTCGGATGCACTTTATTGCAGTCAAATAGATCAAATAATAAAGATGGGAGAATTCAAATCGAAATTCCATAGGATTAACATTAAGCTTATGAAATCAAAATGGGGGGTAGACGGGAGCCTTAATGATATTAAAAAATTCTTTGTAAAATATTATGAGTATGAAAGTGAAAAATGATTACAATTTTGCCCGCATTGATTGAGCAAGAATAAACGTGAACTTATAAAAAAATATTTAACGAGAGAGAATCCGAAATGACGCTTCCTTGCAGCGTTTCTCTTATGAAGGAAAACAGGCATTTAAAGTTATTTTATCGGTCAACCAAGAAAGTTTAAATAATGACTCCTTAACCTTGGTGATGGATTTGGCGACCATGTAGGTGACTTGGTGAGAAACTTGGCGACTTTGGCGACAAAACGAAGACTTTTGGAACATTGACGAAATCTCTACTGGGAAGAACGTTACGGATTTTTCCTGAATTTTCCATAAGTTATCACATTTGGTCGGAAGAGGTATATATACAATACGTCAAAAGCTTGAGACAAATTAATCTGTCTTTGGAGTCTACCTTCAAGAACAAAGCAATACAGTTGGTGATTTGTCCATATTGCGAACTAGGTGATGAACTGAACATTGCTGATACGACTGTCATTACTAATGCTGTTATTGTTTTTATATCTATATTGCTAATCTGTACGTGTGCTGTGTTTCCTGTTTGTGCTGTTACTGTCCAAACTCTTCTACCTGTGCTTGATCCTGAATAATTGTGAATAAAGCGTCTTTTGCATTATCTTCCGTGTTGGACGATTTTAACTCACACATCCACCCATGCATGAGAGAATTTTCGTAACAATATGTTGTCCCGAAAGTATGTGGACAGCTATAAAAATCGAAATCACAAGTTCAAAATCAGAAAATTTGTATATTCCAAGCACTTTTTTCCTATGACGTAATTATACTGTAGACCAGAGGTATTCAAACTTTTAAACCATGGGGAACCCTTTGAGTTTAATATTTTCTTGCAGGGACACCTCGATCAAAGAGCAGAAAAATGGGATATCAAAGCTTTGTCCTACTCAAATTTATAAAATTATTATTGTATTTCTATTTTATCTCAATAGAAACATCTCAATAAGATAATGAATGGTAAGGGTGGCTAATGGGTATTGGGGGGGGGGGGTCTAAAATATTTTATGTGAATAAAAAATAAAAACAACGATATTTTAAATTTTAACAAATTAATAAAAAGAAAAATTAATGACTTGTTTTTTGATTGTGATACGTGATTGTTTTTTACTGCAAAGTATTTTTACGTCTGGAACAATTGTTGAAATCTGCAACCTAATGTCCTCTTTAGCATCCGTTCTGTTTTCAAGATTTTCGCATACATATGTTGAAACATATAACATTAGACGTTTCACTGCTCTCTTGGAAATTTCAGGGTATTCTTTTTCTAATGTCAATCCAAAGATGTATAATATCGGCATGATTAAAATTTAGTTTCAATTGAGTGTCGGTCGATATATCAATTTGCTGTTCTCTTTCTTTTATTGGGAGTTCCAAGGTGTCACAATCCCGAGATGGAGTTTTGATCCGAGATAATTTTTCTTTTTGTACCAAGAAGTACTCAATAAATGTTTTTTGCAGATCTGATTGATGTTGGACCAAACTAATTTTTACATTTTTATTGGGATCAGCGTTACCATTTACTAAGATATTATGCATGTTTAGAAAGCATTCAATATTATTTTTCAAAATGCAATTTACGTCAATTTGCTGTATACCTTGAAAATAGTGAAATAAGTGGTCAAATAAGCGAGAAATTCTTCCCTTGAGCAAAGAATGGAGACTAATATGTGACCTAATGCGTCTGGAATAATGTATTTGAAGCACGTGACTTTTACAAAATTTAAGAGTTTATTTTATTCATAAAATGTTTATTCATGTTTAATTTTACAATAAAACTTCTTTTAAGAATTCGATCTTTTGTAAAAAATTAAAATTTTACTAAAATTTTGGAGTTTTAACTAAACAAAGAGTGATCTGTTGCGGAACCCCTGTCAAAGTTCTAGGGAACCTTAAGGTTCAGTGGAACCCAGTTAAAGACCTCTGCTGTAGACTATAAAAGACGATTCGGTTTTTTCGATTTAAAGTTTATTGCGATATACCTCACAACGTCGATGACAGAATCAAAATTTGAGGCTTTAAAGGGATGTTTTGGAAATTACACGTATTACGTCTGGTATGTATAATATCTTGTAGTAACTTAGCATGTTTATGGTAAAGAAGCACCTAGGGAGGTCAAAGAAAACTCGATGGCAAGATAGACAGCCTGCTTCCTGTCAAAAAAAAAATTATTTGTACGTCTATTTGAAAGTAACCTCGTCATTCCATCATCCAGATCAACAGTGCGTCGTCATTTACAAGCAAACCAATTTCGTGTTTATCGGAGTGCGACGCTAAACAATCAATCAATCTGATGTTGAGGGGACAGGAAGCTAAATGCTGTCGAAGGAATCTAGATCTCGAAGGGATCTTTTGAACTCTGAAAGATCTCCAAAATGTCTTCGTCTGTACTAAATGGGCAATGTTCTCTCGACATCACCGACTGCAGCAAACTCATCCGGCGATACAGTTTGACAGTCTAATAAAGCAGAAATTTTGACAAATATTTCATTCAATGCCAACTCTGTTTCAATATTCATCGATCCCTGGGGTTGCCAAAGCATTTGCTGCCTTGGAGGTCCCTGCACGACGAAGACAATTTTCAACGGTCTCTGGCGTTACCGAATTTCTCGCGGAGCGAAACGTATGTCCACGACTGAATTACGTCTAATAATCGTGTCTATTACTTTTCTGTTTGGATTGGGTACGAATTACCACTTTTCAGACGGTGAAATTGTCTAGTTTGGGATTTTCCGTTAATAAATTATTTTCAAGATCTCATGGCAACTGAGATTAGCTGCACGTTCAACCATTTTTTTTATGAGTCAAATGTTAAGTTATACGTGATTTCTGCGAAAGAGTGTAAATGTAACATAAGAAATTTAAATCGATATTGGAGTTCATATTATCCCTCAACTTATAGTAATAGAGTGACTCGTGGTTCACTTAACCCGCGATTTAATAGCAAAGGACCCCGCGAGTTAACGAAGTCTAACTGTATTACAAAATATTAGTAACTTATAGTCAAGTTAACAGGATTCAATAAGAAAAGTTCTGAAATTATGGAGCAAAAAAATACGGATTAAAATTTTTCAGTAGGAGTGAACGCGATGCAGAGCCGCATTTTTCCACCTTTGCAGTATGCTGTTGTTTTATTTGACGTGGAATTAATAAACATCTGTAAATTTCCTACTATCTTTGCATTTCAGGGGCTACGATTATGTGCGGTAACTATCACCGAATTTGAGTCTGAACTGCATTTCCTAAGCATTCATTCGATTTAAATTCACTCATTTTTTTACGCCCAATAGCCATTGAATCGAAGAATTGTTATTGCTCCAGTTAAATAACTATTATATTTTGATTTTTCAAACTACTTATATCCGTTTGACTTGACTATGAAATAATATTTCTTATAAAAGTAAGAATTTTAAAATTTTAGATT
>BMAW01087341.1:0-12835 GCA_019974015.1 Nephila pilipes
CCACTTTTGAACCGTTTGAACCACTCGAAACACTGTGTTTTACCGAGAGCATGCTCACCAAATGCCTCCAGAAGCATTCGATGCGATTCGGCTGCGGTTTTCTTCAGATGAAAACAGAAAAGTAGTGCTGTCCGCAAATCGTAATTTGTTGGCACAAAACTCGACATGTTTATCTCTAATAATTTAATGCTACTGAATGAAACTCGTGTTATTGTGAGTTGGAAATCTTTGTCGGATATCAATACAATAACAAGACACCACTGACGTAAGTGTCGGTAACTGCATCGACATCTAGCGCAACCTATGTGCAAATTCTGGTTTCATACTTACATACCTGGTAGGTGATTGGATGACTTATTTCACATTTTACCGTGGCTAGGAGGCTACAAATTGGTGGTCTGTTAGCATGACGGCCTGTACTGTGAGTACTTTCAACACCAGCTAATCACAGAAGGCAAGAAGGCATTTTTTCTGTGGTGCCGAGAACACCAGAATTCAACAGATAATCGATGGGATCGAGTACGTGTTACGGATGAGATCAGATATAGACTGAGTAGCGATTCCAGAGGCATACATTTTATCAGAGATTAGGTAGCCTGCAATAAACCCTCCAACATCATTGAAAGAAAAGGGGTTTGGATGTGACGGTGTTCTCGTTTCAGGAGGCATCATGATCATTTGCCGTTTCAACCTTCTCATTTTCGAAGGAGTTTCAGTCATCGGGGCTCGATATTGTCATGAGATTTCGTTCCGTATTTGTGTCATTTTTAGGAGCTACGGGACTGTTGTTCCTTTTCATGGACGACAATGCAATTGCTCATCACACAATAGCTGCAGAAGAGTTGTTGGGTAACGAGAACACTGAATTCATGGATTGGCCGGCAAGATCCTGATATTTAATTCCCATGGATAATGTATGAGACTTTCTAGGCAGACCCTTGGCAGCACCTAACTTCCACCAGTAACGATTCCGGAGCTTATGTTAGCGGTACTAGATGAATGGGCTGCAAAGCCTCAACAACTCATTGAAAACCTCATACTCAGCATTGCCAGACAATGTGAAACTAGCACAACTGTCAGGGAAAACCATAACCTCTACAAAGAGATCGATATTTCTCCCTTCAGTTGCAAAGAGATTCTAGCTACTTTTAACAATAAATTTCTTTTTTATCCTTTTGAATTCTTTTTTGGTAAGTTGTGCTTATATTACTCATATTCTTACAGCTTGTGGATCATATAGTATTATATGTGTTAATTTGGAAAGCTTTGTCTTTAACTTTACACACCAGTATATATAAGAGGTGGGTAAAAAGTCCTCAAAAACTTTAAAAATTTATAAAACCTGGAAAATGAAGGAAAACAAAAAACGTTTTGCAGGATTAACTCCATAAGTCACGGGAGTTTTTTAAGATAAGAAAAAAAATTCAAAAATCAGCCAATAGGTGGCGTTTCGTACATAAGTGAAAGAAAAGACACGTACATAAGAAAATTAATCTTACCAAATCATTTATTATAGCAGTATGTGTTCCACATGACCACTACTACAGGGAATAACATATTGCAGGCGTGTTACAAATCCAGCAACGGCGGAGTGCAAAATTTCCGGCTCTCTACGGATCGCATCTTTCAATTCCGACAGATTAGATAGACAGTATCAATACACCCGGGATTTCAAATATACCCACAGCCAAAAGTCTGCTGGTGTCAGATCTGGAGACCGATGATGCCATAGAAACTTTCAACGTTTGCTAATGATTATTTCTTCCCCGATTGCCTTTATCAAGAATTCTTTGACAAGATTGGTTGTGTTACTTGTTGCTCCATCTTGCATAAACGTAACAATAGAAAGCGCAACTTTTTTTGCACTAACATGGAACTACCTTTTCGAGCAGAAACACTGAATAACGCTGAACATTTACTGTCACCATTTTCCATCAATTTACTGGACACTGTATTTCAAAGAAGAGGAGTCCTTTGATGAAGGAACCTGTTAACCCATACCACATTGTGACTTTGGAGAAATGCAGTACTTTCTATGTGTACACCATTAGATTTCCTGTCCCCCAGATGCGTCTGTTATGGGTATTAACGTCGCAATGGATTGAAAAATGAGTTTCATCTGTCCACAAGATGTTTAAACCCAAGAGGAATCATGTTCAATTTTGGAGAGAGTCCACTTAGCAAATGGTTTTCTCTATAAGTATCCGACGATGAAAGTTCATGGCAAGACTGTAATTTGCATGTATACTGATTAAGAACTCCATGAAGAATGTTGCGTATCAAGGATGGTGGTAAGCCTGAGCTTCTGCTAGCTTCCCATGCACTGCTAGACCCTGCCGCGGATTCCGACCTCTAATGTTTGCATTTCGAATGCTTACGTATCTGCCTTCATCCGAACGTATCTGCCTTAGACTTGGTCATCCAGACCTTACACGATCCTCCAGGGATCCGGTTTCCACAAATCGCTGAACACGCTTTATGAGACCTGCTACTATCAATGACCCTTTTCCAGTCTTCGCATTTTTCTGAAGTCGGAAATTCCGCAGTGCAACAGTCTCTGATTCCCCGTTCATGTAAAACAGCTTCTCGAACAAAGCTTTGTCTTTCCCATTCAGCATCCTTGTTCACTTAATGGGCATGCAACAGAGAACTGGATCAGGATCAAGAGCATCAGTATTTATAATCGTCTGTCTCATCTGCACATTTCCAACTCTTTTGTACCAGCACCATCTGTCAGTTGGTTTTTGAATTATAATTCTTATCTTGAAAAAAATCTCGCGATTTATCGATGTAAAATCTGCAAACCATTTTTTTTAAATTTTGTTTTATTTTCCGGGTTTTATAAATTTTTAAGGTCTTTTTGCTCCCCCTGTAGTTATATTCCCATAATATTAGATAGCCAATTATTTACCTTTTTACAAGGTTTACATTTCGTACTGTTATGTATATTGTAATATAATTTAATATTTGTAAAACTGCAATTGAACTCTAATACTTTTGAACCCTTAGCCTTATTTGTCCTACAGAAATTAATATCTATATTTAATTTAATATCATATTTACTAACATATTTACTATTGCAGAATAGCCTAGTTTCAGAATTCCCTTTTAGCTTGTTTATTTTACATCCTCATAGACTAAATATACGCTCGTTAACTTGACATAAATTTCACTGCACTGAAAAATTACAAAACTATTACTAAATAATTATAACAACTACTACTACCAAATAAAATTTATTTTCAATATTTCTATCTCACTACGAATGAAATCATATTTGTTATTATTTTCCAACCTCCACTAACTATTAGCACCTTATTTTAGCTCTATTTAAGCTAAAACAAGTTAATAAATTGTATAAATGAGTCATTCAGAAGCGTTGGTAGGAAATATGGTCCTATGTAGAAACTGTTCACATTATCCACCCAAGCATTTATAAACAAATATTATAGGTATGCAAGAGGATATGTAGCTTAAAGAATTTCAATTTCCCATTCATGATACTTTGATATTAAATACATCTTTCTGTGTTATATAGGATCACTCAATCTATAAATAGCACATAAGCTGTGAAATCCATGTGCAACTCATTCTGCTTCAAGGACAATTGGCAGAATTTGATCAACTGAGGGTAATCATTTGCTAACAAAACTTGGATTCAATGAATATGGGTTTCGATTAAAACGTTCTCGACTTAACTTTCCAAAAGGTGAAATAGCTCACATGTCTTATGACGTGGAGTAGTTGTTGTACTTGTAGGCGGTATTTCATCGACAATGCCATAAAGATGGTTACTTCCATATTTGAATGTCGGATAGTTTTTGTAACAGTATTTTCGTCACCTGTGATATAAAATTACGAAGTCCATCATCAATAGCCATCGTGTTGCTTCCAGTACGATGTCGAGAAAAGCGACCAAACATTTTGTTCATCTGATGCTTCCCTACAGCGCTTCTCTTATAGAGGAAAAGAGGGATTTTATGTGTTGCCAGTTAACAAAAGAGATTTTTAGCAATGACCCCGAAACCTAGATGATTATTTGGCTACTTGGTGAGTAACTCGATGACGTTGGAGATAAATAGAAAGTACTCGAAGGTGCGGGAACCAAAGCGAAAAATCAAACGAGAAGAAAATTTTGGACTTTTCATGAATTTTCCTACATGAAGTCATGTCTGTCCGGTAAGATAAGAATACGCGAAGAGCTGCAGTATGAGGAGTCAGTCTAAGGACAAAGCAGTCGGTGTACAGAATCAGTAGTCTGTGGAGTCTTTGGAAATCGTAGCTGAATTAATCTGTTGGAGCTTCGACCTGAATCAAGCGGAAATGTAACGGAGAGTCTTTGTTTGAAAACTCTATTGAGGATATCGATCAGGGGTTCGAACGAACACTGTTGGTACTAGAAGCGGAGCTTGCCGGTTGAATTTACAAAGAAAAAACGTGCATTTACATGGAATCCCTTAGAGCTGTCCCTGAAAATGCAGAATGTTACTGCAGAGGCTTCCCACAGTGAAGAATAATAAGCTGGTGAGCTGAACGTTTGCTCAAATAACTGTGACTGTAAATGTTTTTTCTCTTCTTGTATCTGTGTCATTGAATTGTGCAAGGGTTGTGTATCTATTGTTATCCAAATTGGATTACATGTGTGTTATCTTTAAAATAAACGAATAAATCGTCATTTAATATTATGGATTAGTAAAATATTTTATAGAAAGTTTAGAAAGAATATCAGAAGTCAGAGCAGTAATATTTATAGAATCGATTCTGACTTAAATCTATTTATTCTTTTTAGTGAGAGAGAGAAGTAATGTCATATACATTTTAAGATTATGAGCAGCGCAGTGTCGCCTTTCACGGACGAAGTGACAGGAGAAATTTATCTTGTTCTTATTTATATGGAGAGACCTATTCAGTTTACTTGGTGATCACATTGATATAGGGGTTAAAGGATTGTGAGCGATTTTGTGTTAGGCCCACCATCTAATAGAGATTATTGCCTACAAATTTATGACCATTGGACAGTTTATTTGAGCTTATTTTAGGGCACGTGATAGCATACATTAAATGATAGTCTACTTTTGTGTCATATATTGGGCAAAATGGAAAATTAAAACTATATTTATGTGGAATCATTGCATACACAAACATATACGTACACACACACACACACATATATATATATATATGTGTGTGTGTGTGTTTCTAAAAATATATGTTTCATAACAGATCGATAGACGTTAGCTGTTTATAAATGTAATGTTCAAAATAGACATTTTCTTTGGTTGGTTGTTTTCGTATGGTGAATAAGTAAAATGGGAAAGTAAAACATAACAACTATTCCTTTTTTGTATTTCATTCTTGTTATACATGAACATTGAATTAGATTCTTGTATGTGATATTTTCAAAATAAAAATTTCTGTTTTCAACGGAATTAGGTGTTTACGACTATATAAATTTGATCTTATTTCAGCAAAGTAGAGAATGTACTCAAAAATTTAGCTGACGCTAATTCTACATGATGTGCCTTTCATTAAGAATGCATGCAATCTTTAGTTGTACTTAAAATTGTTATTACATAGTTTACTATGACTTACTTTTATAATAAGTGACTTAATAATATTAATTAATTAAAAGTTAAAACAAATTCTAAGAATAAAATTATTGAAAATAAGCTAAGTAAGCTTTATAAATAAAATTTCGCTGTTGAGATATTAAAAAATGCTTTCAATTTATGCTAATAAATTTAAAGGGGAAAAAAATATTTTTGTAGGAAAACTATAACATAATTTTCTCTATGAAATAAAAACATTTTAGTATCATATTAATGGTATTAGATGAGAAAATATAATTACCTATCATTGAATTAAGAATCACTATATTATGATCATATAATTTAGATGATTTTTAAAATTATTTGTTTTGAATGTCTCATGTTATATAATGATAATTTTAATAAAACAGTTTATCAACATATCCTTATGATTATTAAAATTCAGTATTAAATGGTTATTAATTTACATATATGTACATAATTAAATGTTAGAAATAGCCGAAATTAATGAATGGTTAATTGAAATAATAAATAAACAGAAACTGTTAAAAAATATCTTAATATTAGTTTATAATTAAGTTTTTGTCTTTTCGATGACTAATCATAAAAGAGTTTTACTTTTTGAGTAGCTCGAACGTAAACAATATTAAAGAAATCTAGAATGTTTCAAATGAAACAAAATTGAATTTTATGTTTAACTAAAATATTCAAAAATGAGAGGGTAATTAAGATTAATGGTATAAATAGGGATAATAATTCGTTGAATTTGTAGCAAAAAGAACATTATGGAAGATTGTTTTACTATTAGTTCAAAGATTACTAATTAAATGAAGTGAGATTTTTTAATACACAGGACATAAGCAGATATAATTCATGTAAAGATTATTTCATGTATTTTAATTTCTTATTTATGTTATTTTCAAAATAAATCAAAATATGTGCATTTTATTCAAATGTTGAAAGCTAACAGAAATGCTCGATTGAATTAGAAAAAACAGTAAGCCATTGAAATTATTGATTGAAAAATTTAATTATATATATATAAAAAAAGTAATTAGAAATGCTTGAACAAGACTTGAAATTATCAAGTATATTTTTAAAAAAATAGAAATTATAATGCATTTCGCTTAGAGATATGATTAATGATGCTTTCATGTTCGTTGATGATAGCAATATTTACTGTAAACTCATTGAACGTAGAATTTTTGGGCAAAAAAGGTTCTTGTATAATAAAGACAAAAAAATGCATAAAATATTTTTCAAGATTAAGCTTTTTATAAAGGCTAGTCATTTTGTTCACTTCTAAGTTGTCTTGAGTAATTAAAAGAACAATGAATTATTTCTTGTTCTTTTTTGCCTTTTAATTTGAGCACTTTATATTCATCATTTTGTTCTAAGAAAATTAATCATTTTTATTTCTTTTTTTATTTTCACGGGCCCTTTTGGTTATAAAAGCGACGTTATAAAGTTTCCTCATATAAATATATATATGTATATATATAGTTATTTATTTGTTGAGTGTGGCTGGTTTGTTTTGATTAATTGCAGAATACGCTGGTTCCAATTAGCAGACTTTGCGATACAGAATAAGAAGTAGTATTTCATTCTTTGAGAGAGCGATTCAACAAGTAGCAGTATTAGGAATGAGAAATCTAAATTCGGTAACTCTCTGTAATATTTTCCATTGCTCACTATTGCATTTTTCAAAGAAATCCATAAAAAAAATGCCCTCGCATTCCCAGAAATCGTTGTCATAACTTTTCCTGGCAATTATATCTTCATCGCATTCTTTGGAGTTGTACATTCCTCATAAGAAATCCATTGCATTTGCAGTTGCCAAATTTCGTATACACTGTGACGAATCCAAATCCAAATCGATTTTTATGACTGAATGTAACAGCAGTTAAATTTTGGTTGGGCGGCAAAGAGCTACTAAATTAAAAGTAACATATTAATGAGTCAAACACTCTTTTCGAAAATTTAATAGTGGGCAGCACCTAATATCAACACCAATTTGTCTCAGCAATGCCATCTGTCTTTAATAACAGGTGCTTTATGAACCACTCTAAAATGATTCAGAAATAGGTAAATGTTTAATGTAAATTTGCCAAATTTTAGGAATGTTCAAAATAGTTCTCTTATTACCTTTGCATTTCTGCAGATGAATTTTCCAACTGTTAAATTCATCTACTGAAAGGCATTTTCCAAAGATTCTTCAAGTTATTCATTTGGTTAAGTAGATTAAAATACAACCTCTGACAATAAAGTTTTCTGCTCAGACCTTTTCCCGACTAGGTGATGCAGAAGAACTCCATTCCATGCATTGCCATTTCGTTTCATGGTTGTACCTAAGACACTAGGACTAGCCTTCTGTGACAATACAGTTCAAGGAATTTGGTGTCGCATCCGCCGTTTCGACAAAATTCTGTGAAGCCTCTGAACGTGCCTGCTTCTGATCGTCAGTCATGTGATGTGACAAAAGACGACAACACGTTTTTCTCATGCCTAAATTCTGGGTGACGATATATCGCACGGATTCAAGGTATTTTGCAGTTCCTCAGTCATCATGCGCACAGTTAATCGACGATCTTTCGTGAGTAATTTCCTCTTTTTCTCAATGTTTTCGTCACTGAAGGAGGTCGCCGGTCTTCATCTACGGGGGTTGTCAGAAACAATTTCTCGGCTTTCTCGAAAACAGGCGAACCACTCATACACACACTGCATGGACAGTGCTTGATCTTCATAAACACGTACCAGCATCGCATGAGTTTCTTTCGGTGGCTTGCCAAGTTTAAAACAAAACTTTAAATTGATCTTTTGTTCGTTCATTTTCCTGTTCTCAGTTAGGAATCAACACACCAAACAAGCACTTTTTAAAACAAGCCTTACACAGAACACAAACGACGCTCTACGGAACAACGGTGGGGGCAGATGGTCAACATCTGTCGCAACGCAGGTGCTGCGATTTGTTTCGCCAGTGTTACCATATCGGACGTTCTGACTTCATTCACCGAACTTTATTGTCAGAGGTTGTATTTTCTGTTTGTTATAAATTTACTTTTAATCATATATGTTACCTTCGAAATGAAATAAACTCCCGAGTAAGTTGTTTTGGATCGAAAAGTTCTTAAAAATCACACATAACTATATCACAAAAATTGCGAAGATATTTTAACTCTTAGGTGTGGTTTTTGCTCAAGAAATTAAACTGCCAGTTTTGCTGAATAACAAGATGCATTCAGATAGTTAAACATGAGTTCTTTGATGCTTACTTTTTTAAAAAAATTCTGATAGGTACTTTGTGGTTTATGGTTTACTATTTAGTTGTCACTGTCTTCTGCGTCTCAAGCTTAATGGTTTTAACCAATCATGTATTTCTAAAGGAAATAAAATATTTTTTCTTTCATCAATTCTAGTTGTCATTTTACAATTGTTAATTTGAGATCATTTTCGAGGATATATACTTCATTTTTATTGACGTATAAAAGATTTAAAATGATATGCTCGTTTCATTACGTGTTATAATTTTAAAAATAATGAGATGCTCTCCGTCATTAAGTAATTTAATTATCTCTTTACTCATTCTGACACACTCCCCTTTTTTTAAAATTCTGTTAAATTATTTGGGACCCAAAGGCAAACAATTTTTTTTTCAAATACATCATGAATAATTATATGTATTGGTAGGATCCAATGTTAAGTTTTCGTCTATATTATTTGGTAAGAACAGTTTTTATATCCAATAACATTTACATACGATTGGCATACGTTTTATGGGGCGATAATTGAATTTTAAAACTTGGACTTTCTCCACCTATAAAATAATCTCTTATTAAAATATTCTCGTTATTATTTCAAATTTCAAAGAAATTATATATTTAAAATCGGGTTACTCTTAGGACTTAAAAATTTGAAACCTTAATTTTTTTTCTAAAAATAGTTAAAAATCAAATAGTTTTTTTAAAGCACGGGTATATTATAATTATATATCATGTCTTTGGTACAAAATCATTGGGTGTTTTGTAGAATGATTAGCTTGTTTATTCCTCAACTGCGAAATATGGATAGTGATTTTTATGCGCAGTGTAAATTGAATATATGTGAATAGGGAATCACATTTTCACACTCCCGTCTTTAAGTCAGTTCTTTCTAGAATATACACTCATGGACAAAAAAAATCAGTGCAACAAGAAATAATTGCTGGATCGTAACGAAATTTGGCATGAAGGTACATGTCGAGGAGATATGCAAATGATAGGAAATGCAGTTTGATCGCGCATTCCATGTAGCTGGTAGAGAGTGTTTAACGTCGTTCTCCGTAGAATATAAAACAGGTAACCAAAACTAGTTTGAGTGAGCTGAATCGTTCACAAAGGAAGAGTTGAGGTAGACATGCCATTAAACTATTTTCGAAGACAATATGAGCAGCTGTCGCAGTTTGAGAGGGGGAGAATCATCAGCATGATGGAAGCTGGGTGGACAGTTACGCGAGTAGCTCGTCAATTAGGCCAGTCTGATTGTGTTTTGAGGAAGTGTTGGGACAAGTGTATCCGAGAGATGTCATTTACTCGAAGACCAGGATCAGGACGCCCTCGACAGACCAGTCGCCGAGAAGACCACGGCATCGTCAGAAATGCACAGCCAACTGCTTCATCTGCCGCCATCTAGATACAGGTAGCACCTAGTTATAGGGCCCCCTGTGTCTTCCCGAACCATACGAAGGCGCCTGCTAGAAGGACATTTGGGATAGAGGCGCCTATTACGTGTGCTGCCCTTCACGCCCACCCATCGACGCCTTCGTTTAGAGTGGTGCCACGCACGAGGAAACTGGACTGCAGTCGAATGGAAACAGGTCGTCTTTAGCGACGAATCCAGATTCAATCTCAGCAGTGATGATAATCGTGTTCCTCTGTGGAGACCCCGAGGTGAACGCTTCAATCCTGCCTTTGCTTTATAGCGACACACCGCACCTACAGCTGGTGTGAAGGTATGGGGTGCCATTTCCTACAATACACGGACAATCCTAGTATTGATCCGTGACACCATGACAGTCCAGCGGTATGTCCGTGACATCCTGCAACCACATGTGTTGTCACTCATGCAACGGCTCCCAAGAGCCATTTTTCAACAAGGCAATGCTCGGCCTCACACTGCAAGGGTGTCACAAGACTGTCTCCGCACTGTTACTACCCTTCCTTGGCCTGCCCGATACCCAGATTTGTCTCCAATCCAGCATGTCTGGGATTATTTGGGTTGGCAAGTTAGGCATCCCACGAGTTTGAACGAACTAGAGGCAAGGTTACAGCAAATATGGAACGAAATGTCTCAAGATATCTTACGGAACTTGGATGCATCAATGCCCCCGATTGTATCACATCCTGCATTCGCGTTACAGGGGGTTCAACAGGGTATTAAATCATCCGTTCTTTTGCCTTTTTTCTTTCAAATAAATGATTCTTTTTCTTTGTTTTTCGAATTATTTACTTATATCAAAGTTGTCATTACGTATGTAAAATTTTGTTTCATTTTGACTACTCCTTCTTGGTGCGCTATTTTTTTTTATGTCCATGAGTGTATAATGTTTCAAATATTTAATTATGTAATTTTCAAAGACTTATATAAAGAACTTCTGAACGTTTTCATTTTATCCAAATTTTTATGGTTTCAAGGATAATGTTCTTTTTGGTCTTAAGCGTACAATTATTCCCCTTGTTAATACAGTATTTATAATCTTCAAATTCTTTAATCGATAAGTTTTCTTATTGTTAAATTAATGAAGAAATTATCAACATGTTTATTAATTCTTTCTTAATATGTGTATTATTTTTTTTAAAAAAATATATGTCTAATACCTTTCTGTACTTATTATTCATTATATTTCTCAGATTTTTTATTTTTATACTACTTAGATTAACTGTGATTTCGTTAAGGTATTCATTTCCGTAAATTAATTATAATATTTACAGTTACATTCATTATTTTTCTGTAATTCGTTGTGACAATTATAAATCAAAATTTAACATTTTTTAATTTAAGTTTTAAAGAAAGCCTTTTTTAATGCTAATAATAAAATCAGAAAGAAATTTGTATGCGTAATAAGAATATTATTAAAATTTATTTTTTAAAAAGATATAATCATAAGATTAATACTATTACATTAAAATTTTGTGTATAATTATTAATTTTTTTAATAATATATTCTTAACTGATTACCTGGATACATCTTTAACAACATGCAATCAATGTGTAATCAAGGGGTCTCTATTTTATTTTCAAAACTAATAAAATCCTTTAAATTTTAATTTATCTCTTATTTCAACAAAGTATAAAGTATTTATCAATTTAATATTCGCATTTATTTCGAGTTTACTGATTAAAACAAATTTTGATTTTTAATTATATCCAAGTCCATACATTTTTGTTAAATGTTGATTTTAATAAAAAAGCATAAATTAGCATATTAACGGTAAGCAAAGGCAGAGCGGACTGAAAGATCAATAGGAGATTAACTAATATGAGGTACTGTAGCACCTGCGCAGATCAGCATATAAACGTAATGCGGGAGTGTCGAAGCATGTTAAAGCATACTGGCAGTATGTTCGCAGTTTTGGGAAAACGATTGCATGGTGTTAAGAGGCGGCAATTTGCTGCCTCAGTGTGAATAGTAGAACAATCAATCTGTTAAACGATATCTGAAGGATTTTTAGCCAAGTTTGAATCATTGGATAGATAGTCGATGTTCGAAGTGTGGCTGCGGAGTTCTGTGTTCCTCATAGTATAGTTTCATGACTTTCGACGGAATTTGAAAATACATAAACTGTTGTCTGAGGATTTAGCTGTGGTCGTCCCCGAGCAACCGCACCAACGGACGACAGGTAAATTGCCCTACATGCAAGAAGGAACAGTCGGCATATGTGGAAGAAATCGTTACACACACGGCATACTAGGTGTGTAAGTATGAATCCGGAATTTTTGTACAGAAAAAACACGTTTATTGTAATGATATGATCCGAACCGAAGGGAGATGGCTTCTCGGGTCACCTTTAACTGATCCGCCGGTTGTTGTTGTGTTTGAGCGTCGTCTTCGTCCAACAAGGCGTTTTCAAACTGTTTCGGTGGTCTTCCACGTTCTTTGTTCCTCACGTCAAAATCACCACTTTTGAACCGTTTGAACCACTCGAAACACTGTGTTTTACCGAGAGCATGCTCACCAAATGCCTCCAGAAGCATTCGATGCGATTCGGCTGCGGTTTTCTTCAGATGAAAACAGAAAAGTAGTGCTGTCC
>BMAW01087344.1:0-13814 GCA_019974015.1 Nephila pilipes
TCCAAAGCGCTAATTAGTAGCGATGATTGTTGTTGTGGATAAAAAAAAAAACTGGGTTTTTTTTGTTTTATTCTTCATCTTTTAACACTTCAGTTTATTTAAAAGTCATTAATATTCATAACTCGTTCCATGATGGGTTTACAAAGATTTAAGGTTCTGTTAATATCTTTTACTTTTGCATTTGATACTTACAATGTGAAACTCATTATAAAAGAAATAATTTATTTCTTTTGATAAAATGGGCTATTATTTTTTTAATACGAAATACTCAGTAATTCTGATAAATAGAATATTAATTATCAGAAGTTTCCTTTAATAGTAATAATAGAATTTATTTTTTGATAATTGAGAATAATATTTATTGAATTTAAGAACTTATTTGAAAATACCGTGATGTAAAGATAACGTTAGGTAATTTAACAGAATCATAAACATGTTACAACAAACTATTTTAAATTTTCTAACCTTGAAAATTTAATCATAATTTGCATTTGCATTTGCATCAACATAAATAATTACTAAAAGTAATTGAAAAAAAAAATTGGAAATATTGTGATTGGTCTCGATACATATTTTATGGACATCTGAGGATATATATATATATATATATATATATATATAGGTTTGATGTTCATTAGAAATTTATTTCATTAAAATCTTAATTAATAGATGAAAACTTTATCAAGAGATATTATATCATTGAATAAAGAAATTTTATGTTACAAACTAAAATTCAGTAATAAAAACAATTAAACGTTACTTTTATAGAAAATGTAATTATGTTTTCTTGGTATAATATGATTCTTGTGTGAAATAAAACTTGTTGGAATCGTGTAAGCATACGGAAAAGGATTTATTTTAATTTGCGATGGTCAACATAATGCGATATATTACATATGCTCTGGAATTCTACAAGAATGCATATGTTTTAAAAGAAATAGAAAGATTAAGAAAAAAATAAACGTAGTAAGAAGTGTAGTGTAAATTCTTGGCAATACTATAACAATGTTTTAACATTCTTTTTTATTTTATAGTAAAAGGAAGATAACAAGTTATACAAGTATAATATTAAGACACCAGAGAAACAGACATCATACATTGTTCGAAATTCCTAAGGAATTCAAAGCTACTATCTTTTTCCATTGATGTTTTGTCTTAAAATATAAAGTCAAACAGAAATCATATATTCAACAATCTAAATCAGAAATATTTGATTAAATTTTGCGTTAATACTTTAAAATTCATAAGCATATCTAAGATTTAAAGAAAAATTAATAATTTTATCGAGTTAACACTAGATATACGGGAATTTTTCTTTTACTAAAAAGACGGAAGACCATCCAAATCACAGATAGAAATAAAATCAAATGTAAAATGTATTAAAAGCATTTTAAGTAAAAAATACCAAAAATATGAATCTTTTAAAACAAGAAAAAGTACTTTTATAATTTGTTGAATTTATTTTTAAGTATTTATATACATTGAAGTCAAGAAATACACATTATTTTAAAGAAATCACTTGCATATCATACAGAATCTTATAACATTAAATTTTCTTTTCAAAAATTGAGCATGACAATAAATAATAATAACTTTGAAATGTAGTATATTATATTTAGTATAGTTGAACTAAAACTATAAGGGATGCAATGACCGTTTTAAGTGAAATACCATAATTGCCTGTTACATTCAACACAAATAATACTTTTTACAGCTACACTACATTTATGACACATACATCGATTACATTTGCAACATGCTTGTGCAATTCTGTTTCTATTAAGCAGCCCAAATTGGCATAGGATACAATTTTTTGAGCTTGATATTTGAACAGAAATTTAAGAAACAATGCAGGGGGAGGGGCTTTGATTATTTCATGATTTTGTCGAAGTTTTTCGGAAACTCGAAGCAAAATTCTCTTTAAGGTATTGTGCTTCCTGTAGTTTCTTTGTACAAAATCCATGCTTTTGTTGAAGATAAATCGATAATATTGTAAATTATGTGCATTTGCCATCTTCGACTTCGTTCTTTCCCCGAATTGTTACGCGCAATCTGGTAAAAAATATCTACACCATAATTAGTAGAATTATAAAACGCCACAGTTTTAGGTACTTTCTTTTTGATATCTATTATGCTAATAGTTTAATGTAAATTGCTTAGAATCAAAACATTCTAGTTCTCCTTACATTGATACACAGAAAAGGTGAAATCATTGTGTATATAACACGATGCAGAATAAAGTGGATGCTTTATTATTTTCCAGCGTCTGAAATTCACCAACTTGATTGCTTCATTGTACTGGAAATGCTAGTATCTGATATCTTCATCTTCTCAGCAAGAGTAATGGAAGTAAGACAATTAATGGTAAAGACTATCCTGCCTTTGCCTAAGAATTGTTCCATCAGATGTAAAGCAACATAATCTGAAAGTGATAAGTTATCGGATCTGGTATCATCTTTCCTTAAATATGGAATGACATTTAGCATTGTATTTTGACCCTACATCTACTGCAATCCAAAATTTAATACCAAATTTATCAAGAGTACTTGGTATGTTTTATAAGAATAGGCATCTAGTTTTAGATGGAAATAATTGCTCATCAACTGTTATATTTTCTCTAGGTTGGTAGCAAGAAATCGTGTTTTCAACAATCGATCCTGAAGAGGGGATATTAGAGCAAATTTTATTATTTTGTCATCTAGATTTTTATCAAATATCATAAACATTAATATTTCCTTCAACCTGTTCCATGGCATAGTATTACGGAAAGAAATAAGCCACCGTGTCTTATCCTACAAATTACTGACAGATATTCCTTTGGCACAATATGCTCCTCGAGCAAACAAAAGAGCTCAAAAGACATGTAATTCATCAAATGTTTGACCAGTTTTCATTTTGGAGTTGTTCCCAATGTTCTGTTTCAATACATATCAGTATTATTTAGCTCAGAGATTTATTTGCCAGTAGCTGAAAAGCGCTAGCGTCCTGGTTTACTATTGTTAGGCATTCTAGACAATATTTTGCCATCTCGTGCAACTTCTTCACCTGCTGTAGGTCCCACATCAGAAGCATTCTGTGATGTAATACTGTTTTCAGTATTCCTTCTTTTTCATTTATTTCCTACACGTAGATTTGTAGATTTAACTTGTTTTTGGGCTTCGTCTTCAAATTCTAAGTCAGTATCGGATGTTTCAATTTTCTGCATAAAAATTTCGTCATCCTCCTCGGGTATTTCTTCTTTTTCTGATTCATGTTCCTCTAATTCGAGCAAAACTTGAACAATTTCTTAACGACTAAAATCTTAACGACGAACCATGTGTTCCACTGAATATAGATTACTACTCGAATAATACTATTTGTTCGTTATCACATATCTCACAATGCTAGTCACGTGACTGAACAAACAGGTGTTTCAATTGAAAACATTTAATTAGCATATCACTTGAAAATATTTGTCATTTGGCAGAGGGGGAGGAAAGGCATAGGGGAGAGAGTTGGAGATAACTGTTCAAATAACTCTTTATATAACCAAATATTTGTTTTTCATTACATATTTCGCTTTTATTAGGGTTTTGTGATTTTCATTATCAATTTGAACTAGGTTTCTCTACTGACGTCAAAATGACGGCTTCCTGTCTAGTTAGTTAAACAGCAAATTTTCTTCCCCTCTTTACTGAAGAATAAAATTTTGTTCATGTGTGTGCATGTTTCATGTAAAATTAATAAAATCATAAAATTTTAGGCGCCTGGGAACAAAATTAAAAAAAAAAAATCTCCAAGTTTGGCAATTATTCAAATTGAGCCAAGTGATTTGGCTAAACTGCATTATTTAAAAAAATATATGAGTTAAAACTTGTCGCAAACGTCTAAATATTGCATTGTTAGGCGAGTACGAACGATTCCCAAAATTTCAAAGCTCTAGCTTGATGGGAAGTTGGTTAAATTAACGATCGAAAATTTGATGACACACACACACACCAAGTGAAATTCAGAAAAACGTTGTAAAAACTTGACACATAATACAAACTACGATACCGTCAAAATGACGGCTGCCATCCTACTAGTGTTAATTACAAAAGTACTCATTCTATGTTAAAATCGTTCTTCTTATTCAAGACTTGTGTACACTTTTAAATTTGTATTACGCTAGATTTAAATAATTTCGAAATATATAAAAATAATATATTTGATTCCATTTGTCTTTTTAATTATAATTCAACGATGAATAAAGTATTAAGAAAGTTTATTTAAAAACAGTTTTTTAAAGCTGATTATAAGTAATTTATTCAGAAGAAAGCTCTAATATAAGTAGATACTTACGTGATGTAATATAATTCCATATCAATTTCTTTGTTCGTACTTCAATTCCGTGCCTGGTCATAAGATATCTCATTTCAAAGAAAATATTTGACATTTATGAGAGTCTTATACCCCTAAGTAACTAATAAACTTCGATATCTTGCATTATATACTTCTACATTATTTCTAACTATAGGTAAATCTGACACACACACACAAACACAAACACGAACACACATATATATAATATGGTAAAAAGAGCAAACATAATATGCCTGATGTAAGTAGTTTATTATATGCAGGATAAATGAACCAATTTAAACTTGGGTATCACACAAATATATAAAGCTTCTTTATACTATAAATACCAAAATATTGGAACTTTAATAAGGTAAATTTTGGAAAGAAAGAAAACAAACGTGAACATTCATGTGTCATTAAAATAAACCATGGGATTTTCCAAACAAATATATTTTGGAACAATAAAATAAAAAGTTTTCTCCGATAAAATTGAATAACGTCTCTGCATAAAATGTTAACATTTTGTATTATATATATATTTTTTTTGTTCTCTCTTGAAAACTACCTGAGCTACTGTGAAACTCTGAACTTCAATGTGGAATAAGTGCTACAATAAGAGTGTAAAATTACAATAATAAAATACAATAATATGCAACAATAAGAGGAATTGCATGCTCTCACATAACAAAGAATATAAATCCATTACATTTACTAATATCCATATTCTTTTGAATATCATATCAGCATCATTGATACACAAATCTCGCATTACAAAAAATAAATAAAAGTACTTAATTTCTCTGATAAAAATAAATTTCAGTAATGGCTTTGATTTTCTTTGATGGAAACATGTATCACATATCAAAGTCTAGAATAGAATCATACATAGAATCAATGTCTTTATTATGGGACCACTGTGGTATTCGTTACCATTGAAGGAGAAAATTGAATCTTATCAAGTTATTTGTTTCTGAGTATATTAGTACACCGTACAGGAAGATATAACAAATATTGAAATGAGAAACATTACATCCATAATATGTTCAACGAGGCCAAGAACTGAATGCTACAATTTATTTTTATTGAATATTCTGGGATAATCAACAAAGTGATATGCATCCTGATAGTTTTTAAGTCATATTTATCTTTATATAGTTATGTAATAGTACATATAAAGCCATAATTAATTGATATGTATGATAATATAAATTCAAACATTATTTATTCATTTCCGCACCACCGGAACCTTTCCATCAATCCCAATCATGACTAAACATTTACAAAAAAAGATTTCTCTTTTTTTTTATCCAAAAAAATTGCAATGAAAGCAAATCAAACAACTGACTTTAAGGATAAAATGTTGAAAGAGTTTTTGAATATGTTATATATGTCCAATTTTACATAGTTCTAATTTTCAAAGCTTAAAGAGGTCAATGTTAAATCGCTCGTGCAATTTTTGCTTGGATTCAAGTATTTATTCTTAATGTGTGTTCAGTTGAAATTTTACATTTTTGTAGTGTTAATCCTGAATTAAATTCTTTATTTATTTTTGAATTTTAAAAAAAAAACTATGTCTCATACAATTTAGTATTAATTCTATACATAAATATATTTGTTTGTGTGTGTGTGCGTGTGTGTGCAAGTAAAAATGTATGTTCATCCAACAGATGATAAGTTTTTGATACAGAAATGACAATGAACCAAGAAAACATAATTTAGTTAAAGATAAAATTTCCCAAGTTTAATAAAGCAGGTAAATTAATTTAAAGAAGCTGTTGAAGCCAAATACGCATGCCAACCACGAAAAACCCAATTGAAACAAGAAGTAACCCTGTTTTCAACCCGCCAGAATCACTAGCTTCTGGTAAGTTCTAAAACCGGGACTAATAAGCGAGCCGAAGAATTGGACCAAGAGGGTAACCAGGCTTTATTTACTAGGTGGTTGCTTCAGCAGCACAATGGCAAATAAGCTCGGATACCTACTCATTCCTCCTAATGTTAGCTCATGCGTTGCCTTTGGAACGATGATGCAAACTAAAGTAATAGTTAAAGAAAACATAAGGATGATACACTAACACAGTATAGAATAATATAGACAAGAGTTTGGAATGGTCTATGCAGCTCCCTAGCAAAATAATAGTTATTTACAGTTATGAAATATAAGGCAAAGAAATCATCCATATCTGAAAAGGTCAATGACTGTTTCGTTTTATGGCGCGAGAGCTCCAAATTAGGGGAGGGGGAAAGCAACATAATTATGAATAGAAGCAAGAGGATAAATGCAAGCATAAATTAGTCAAAATAGGGTTCGACCTACATGCTCAACACAGTCTATGAGTAAACTAGATATGCTATCTACATTTTCTCAATGAGAGGTATTATTTGTTAAATATTTTAAAAGTTGTGGCCAGAAATAGCCTTTACCCGAGCTCAAATAACCAAGCATCGAAAGTTTTTCAGATACAAAATGCTTCATTATCGATGGTGAATCACTTAGTTTGGGGCGGCAGTATTTTCGAGCAAAATGAAATGAACAGCATCTCCCATTCACTTTTTTCCCATGTTCTACATTCATTTTTTTAAATGTTTTATCTGATTCGCATTTAAAGCAATAACAGACACTGTTGCTTTACCAAATTAATAATCAAGTAACTTTGAATCATTATCCTTTTCTTTGATAAAAAAAATAACATTTTCTATTGAATACGTTTTATAACAGATTTCTTACTTGATATATGCTTTCCCTAAACTTTCTTGACTTTTACTTGATATACGATTTACTTGTTTACTCTTGTTCTATCTTACAAATCAAGATATGTATTCATTGCGTATTTCAAAAGAATTTGCTTATAGAGTTTTGCCTTCAATAATTCATTTTAACCAGTAGTTCAGTAATTGCAAAATTCCTTCATTCTCCTTTTGATAATTCATTCTATAAACTCAGTAATTTTCTTTTTATGTAGCATTATAATACTTCTCCTGTGTTTACTTATCTATTCCTTATTATGAGTGACTTTTCTTTCTGAAATTCATTAAGATCTTTTTCGTCAATCAAATGACTGGAGGTAACGAATACTGCATCTTTATTTACCTATATTTTGTTTTGTAATTTTTTATTTTTCTTTCGAAATAATTAGTTCATCTTTAAATGAATAGCTTTAGGAAGCTCTTTCTGCAATTTCTCTAATTTTTCTTTTTATAGTTTGAATGCATTCCTGAGATTTCCCTACTAATTCAAATAGAAAAGAGAGCCTTAATTCCGGACCATCAACTTACAAATCTAATTTTCGATCAGTTTCACTTTTCTATCTTTTTATATCCTCTAATTTAATTTTAAAATTTATGATTTCCGGTCAAAGGGATAAATTCTTCTGCTGAAATGCATCAATTTTCTTTTTCGGATTTTCAGTTTTAGTTATATTCTGCTTAGTGGTGGAAATTGCTTTACCCTGGTTGACTTGGTTTGTTTTCTAATTTTGAGGAATCCTAGAAAGACAAAATCGTACTCTACGTCTTTTCCTTTCACAAACATAAAACATAATCTTCTGAGATTTTCTTAAAGCTGAGTCCTAGATTATTGCGCTTGATGCTTTGAATGCCAATTGCTACTGAAATGTCGATGTTTTTTGAGTTTTGCCCTTTTTCAGCATACCTTCTATCCATTTGGAAAGGCAATTGATCTTACTTGTCACACTTTTTCTCCCATTGATCTATTAGATTAGAAGATCTGCATCCAGATCGAAAGCTTTCATATCCATTCAGCTTCTCTGCCAACTCTGAAAGAGATATTAATTTTGTCCTTACATCCAAGAAGTGTTCTCGACCTTTGGCAGCTCGCTTCTTTACTTCATCCTTGATGACTAAATATTTTAATTTTTTGCAAAACTACTCACTTCATGTCCATAAATCCATTCCTGAAAATAATTAATTATCTCAAAAATAAATTCTACCCTTATTTTTTTAGAGATCTTTTGGAACTGAACAAATTTCCTTCTAAATTCTTCTGAAAGCTATTTCCATTTTTTCAATAGTATAATCTTAATATATTCACATATGTGCAGTTGTTGAAATTCTCTCACGAATTTCTAGTTACATTTTTCTTAATTCTAATTATGATTAATAGAGAGCGAAGCTATCATTATGTTTAATGCTTTAAGTTTCGGGAGGTAATTTTTAGTGTAGGACAAAGTTGGCATAATTAAAGATTTTTAAAGATGAGTTAGCTATATTTTAAGTTTATTTCTAAATTATCTTTATCTATTTATGCTTATTAGTTATGTTGTAGTTTACAATGAGTTTTGATTTAAATTACAAGCTTTCTAATATTTCTTTCTTTTGTTTCCTCATTTTGATTGTTATTTACTTCGTTTCCCCTTTTTGCTATTTTAGGCATGTGAATTTCTGTAATAGAGCTATTACTGTTTGCCATTAAGGCATATTCACACTACCCTAATTTAACGGCAGTTTTACATAGCTTTAATTTCATACTGCTCATTTTAAGAAAAAAATCTTTTTTTAAAATTATCTCTTGTGTTTTTTTAAATATATTTTACTTTTTATTAAATGTTTGTATTTATTTCTTTGTTTTTAAGGAAGATTATAAATATTTAACAATAAATAAATTTGATTTTTATTACTTATTTGGAAAAAAGTGTATTAGCAATTTAAAGTTTTCTTCAATTCTGTATGTACCTTTTAATGTGTTAAATGTTCATTTGAATTTATCAGTTTCCTATAGTAGCTATATATTCATATATAACTGTGATATAAATATTTTTAAAACAGGATAAAATCATGCATTTTTGTACTACATCACACGTTTTGTAATTTTTATATTTAATATTTTCTTTATTTGAAAATTTGTGCACTTACATAGGTTATTAATTGAAAAATCATCAATAAAATACTCATATTACAAAAACAAAACTCTTGCCGTTGTCTTGAAAGGTTTGTCCGTTTTATATAATGTTCTTTTCAATTGTTTATTAAAAAGGTACCCCCTTATAAATTTTTGAAGTTATAATCAATTCTTAGTGTAATAATCAGTACAATTGTCAATTCTCGGAATGTTAAATTCTTAGTACAAAATTCAATTTTCACATTGTAAATTTCAAAGGTATAATTTCTCAAATTTCTTTGTTTAAAATCATTAATTTTTGATATTGAGATTCATTGAAAATTATAGTAAAATTATTTCTAAATCATTAGATGTACCAAACACATTTTGAAAATATTATCTGTAAGTTTGATATTGTATAATAAATCAATATATTCATCACATGTGTTTTTTTTTTAGTTTACTGAGAATGTAATGTGTTTAACTTCAAATTAAAAGCTTTGGAATAGTATATTAAAATATATTTGTGGAAACATAAAATATATATATATGTCTATTTTGATTAATTATAATTAATCTTAAATCATTGAAGTCATCCACATATAATGTTAAAGTTTTATTAAATACTTGCTAATTTAGTTCATTTCTGCTCAATAACCTCAATTTCATAAATAGTGTAAATGGAATCATTTGAAACCACAAATAATTCTTCTCGTACAAAGATAGATATCTGTTTAGAAAGGGATAGTTTTAAAGATAGATAGAGATAGTTTTAAAATATTTCTTTTCATTTATCGTACAGCACCTCATTTTTATTCAACATTTTATAACTCCATTAAGGTATTTAAATGCCCAACACGTTGACTATCGTATTAGAAGAAAACTTTTTTTCTTCTTTTTAGACGCTTAAATTTCAATTTACTTCTTAAAACGACTTTTAATATTATTCAAAATCTCCAGATTATAAGAGTTATTTTCTAGAAATAGTTTTCATTTATTAGTAATCCCTGACTCAGAAACTATATGACTCACAGACAAAAACAATGATAAGTTATAGTTCGTACTCACTCTAAAACAATGTATTGATCATTAATATTTAGAATAAAACGAATAGTAATACATAAAATTGTAACTATAATTCTGATTATATTACAATAAAAAGATGACAACTACATTTCATATCATAAGCATTCACGTTTAATGACATAAAATGCATTACTAGCCTTTTTGTTATGTTTTTATTTTTCCTGCTTTGAATCGTTTACAAGTTTTTATTTATTCAAAAAAATTACATACAGAAATTTTTAACTAAATATAAGCAATACGAACACTATATTTCAAAATTGTTTAACTTTCGCCTTCAGCACTCAAAAGCCAATATCAGCATGCCAACAGAATATCAGCACACAATAAAGAAACGCAGTGGCAATTTTAATATATTTTTTGGCATTTATGTAAAGCCAGGGCTTGAGTAGGAGCTCTCCAGGAATAAAGACTTATTCATTCATATCGCTAAGACGGTATTAGAATTTAAAAAACCAAAATTGAATAATTATCTATACATAATTCAGTAAATTAGCCTTGAATCAATATATCATATTTTAATCAAGACTAATGGGTAGTCTCTCACTTTATTTAAGTGTATTGAATAAGTATGTAAAATCACAAGCAATGAGGAGAGTATTGCCGTTTTACTGGATTACATACACACAAAGGAATATAAATATCAAGAAAATGATGTTACTTGGCATTAATATATTCAATAGTATTAATTATTTATTAGTTATTAATGCAAGATTTATTAGTGCATTGATCAAGGCTCTCACATATAAAGCTTGCTTCTTTATAAATAATATAGTGCTTGCTTCAATATAAATTATATAGCTTTTGCGTCAATATATATTATACAGAATATGATTCATTATAAATTATATATCACTTACTATCTGAATTTTTATGGTACAAAATAACCATACGTTATTTAAATTTATTAATGTTTTTTTTATTTCATGGTTTAAGGAAAGTTTTGCAGTAATCATTTTCAATTTTACCATTTTATTAATTATATTACACTTTTATTTATGTATAATTGTTTGAATTAGTTTTCGATTATGGACTAAATTATTTTGTTAAACATATACTTTACCTTTCAAATAAAATACATGACTTACGACATATTATTTGTTATTATAAAACTTATTTCAGTTTTGTAAATGTGCATTCGCAGTTAGTGACAAACAAATAAATGTAAGTTTAATTTATACAATTTAATATAATTAATTTCAGATATATAATTTAGAGTAGAATTTCACTTTTTACAGCATTACTGTAACATAGCAGCTCAAATGATCTGTTCAGTGTAGCTCATTATCTTTACTGTGCTTGTAATTTATTCTGGTATAATGAGCTTTGAGATTCATCAGGTTGAACAGTATGTCATTTGTTACACGAAAATTATTTTAAACAGTATAATTTTGGAACAAATAGTAATATTAGATAAATTAAGAAATTCAGTTTCATCCAAGTTTCAGAAAAAGCCCCGAAGAGCTTGTTATGTATTCTGAAACTTAAATATTCATAAATTTTGCTGATATTAAGACTTCTTAAATATTCTCAAACGTTTATTCATTTTATTCGAATTAAAGCAAAATGTTTAATGTTTAATACTTTTTTTGAAATAAAAAGTTCTTTTATATTAAGTGTCATGTGGGTAAAGGACGATGCGATATAATTAATGAGTTTGTAGTAAACTCTTTGAAAGACTACTTACACATAAATAAATGTCCTTAAAAATCTCGGTAAGAAAGGCTTGTAGAAGAAAATTTCACTAAAATTAATTTTTAAACAATGGGACTTCCTGTAATTTGTATTGTTATCTAAAGAAAATAACTGAAACACACGCAAAAAACGAAGCTGTTCATTGGTTAATAATTTTTGTCTCATATTTATAAATATTTTTTATTACAATATTCAAAAACAGATTTTCTTTCTTTCAATTTGCGAACTACTAAATATTAATACCTGATATGAAAATATTCGCTTTTCTTTATTTTCCTATAAAATAAATAAATTGAAAGTTTTTGGTGAAATAGTCATTTGATTTTAAATTAAATTTTTTATGACAAATGTGTGATGATGTATCTTGATCAAATTTATAGCATTAAAGATAGACGTTGTAAAAATTATTTTATGAATTCCGTGTATTAGATGCAAATCTGAATTACAAATAACTAGAGTTTTGCTTCATAAGCGTCATAATAATTTGCAGAAAAATTAATAATAGTTTGCTGAAAACTAAACCAATAAATTTGAGTCATTTTTCAAGCTCTAATTTTTCAAAATTATATCTTCAACCTCTTATTTGAAGATTATAAAAGATTATATAATTATTCAAATACCTTTGCAAAGCTAAATTGGATATAGCGAGTAGTAAATTTGAAGTGAAATGTTAGAGTAATGATAAACTCGCTTTGAACAGATGCAACTTCTCAATAAATGTATTAGTGTGATTCTAAGTAACAAGTGGTTTGAATATATTAATAAATATTTTACTATCGAAATTACGTGCATTAGAATTATTAAGCCTCATTCTAACAATCAAGGTTATAAATTTATTTATTTAACTATATATATTACAAATCTATAAATTAGAAAGGTACTTCAAAATAAGTACTATTTTTTAATAATAATAAATATAATAAATTCAAATATAAATATTAGCTAGATAGAAGAAATCATTGTTTATTATTCGACTTTCTTGAGCCACTATTTAACAATTTGTCTTCATGCGAAGTGATTAGTCAATAAAGTATGAAGACATATTAAGAACATTAAGAATTTTTTTTATCTTATTCGTTTTGTCTTAGATTGTTGTTACTGTAAGTAAAGTATTCGATTCGAAATCAATAAACACTGTATCATATGTTTGCTACATTTGTAAGAAGCCACAATTATTCAAAATATGTAAATTATCCCAGAAAAGCCTTTCCTATAAAAGGAAAGAACATTTACTAACTTACATTTTGGACTTATGATTTACAATATAAGTATATGTATTCAAAAGTAAGACTCTTTCGAAATGTTTTTATACCTGACACTAAAATCGTTAATGAATAGAGACTCAGGTATACTAAGTACTAATTGCTGTAAATGCAGACTAAAGCTTATATTTATACGGATGCGAATTTGACCCCCTTCTCAATAAATCCTTAAAATAGCTTCTGGTAGCAATAAAAGAGATGATAAAATGATCGTATGAATGATTTATGATGAGGAAGGAACTATATAAGTAAAAAAATAATATTACGCAAATATTATTTCTTATGAGGAGGTAAATGTGCCTGGTAAATTGAATCTAAAGATGCAATTAATAATTAAATTAATTTGTACCAATTAAAACAGAAGAAATTATAAAGAGTGGAATTAAGTGATTCGTGATAAAAATAATTGAATATTAATTTGGAAGAATAATTATTTTACAGCGAGGTAAGGGTTGAAAAAATATTTTTATTTTGTAACATTCAAAATCGATATTCCTGAAATACTATATTCACTAAGATACTAATTAAAAACATTATTTAAATAGAATACACTCACATAAATAAATACAGTCTTATATATATATATATATATATATATATATATATAAACTGCTGTT